>LOEQ01008149.1:0-33916 GCA_001685075.1 Bramus lutescens
ATATTCATCAGTGTGGCTATAGGATAAGGCCAGTTCAGGCACCCTCTCCTCTGTGACCCAAGGACTCTAGAGGGGTTCCCAGGTGTCCAAGGAGATGTCCCCAGCTTGAAGCAGCGTTTTGAGCTTCTAAACTGCCCTGACTTCTGAAGCCGTTCCATGTAGATTGTGGGTCACTCTCCTGCTGTCTGTAAAAGAGATAAAACCATCAGTAACCTATCCACAGGGCTGGGCATCACCTGAAACACCCTCTACAAGATGAGTCTGGTACTCACTTTTCTCTATCTCTGCGCCAAGTATGAGATTCCATGCTCTTACCTGAAATGCTGTGTTTGCCCATTGCCTTAACATTTACTTAGTCATGACCTTTATGGTTATGTATATTTTTACTTGCTGTAATTATTTATATGTTATTGAAGAAATATTCATTTCTAAAACTCATATTTGTCTTTCACAGGCAACTTTCATTTTTATCGTTGTCATCATTTTTGTCAAAGAGAAAAGTACTTTCCTTTGAGTAATTTCCCACTATGCATTCAAAAATGCAAAACATATCTTTCTGAGCTTATGTTACCTCACTCAAAATAAATTTTCCCAGTTCTATTTCCTTGCAAATGTCATAATTTCATTTTTCTTTACAGATAGAGTAATATTCCATTGCATGTACATATCAATTGTATTTTTTATCTGTTCCTCTATTGATGATCATCTAGGTTGATTTCATTTCCTAGATACTATGAGTTAAGTAATGAACATGGATGTTCAAGTTCCTCTGTATTAGAATATAAAGTTCACTGGCTATATGCCTAGCACTAGCATAGCTGAAACAAATGGCAATTTGATTTTCAGAAACCTCCAGACTCTTTTCTTAAGTGGTGGCACTACTTTACACCCAGCTATCAGTGTATAAAACTTCCTTTTGTGCTGCATCCCTGCCAACATTTGTTTTCATTTGTATTTCTGAAGACATTTTTGATGAGAGTGAGAAGGACTTTTAAAATAATTCTGATTTACATTTCCCTGGTAACTTAAAAAAATGCTTGCACTTTTTAAAGTGTTTTCCTAGCCATTTACAATTCTTCTTTCTTTTGAAAATTCCCTGTTCAGTTCTATAGCTCATTTTTAATTGGCTTATTTATTTTCTTCATGTTTGGCTACTTTTTATGTCTTTGAATGTCCTAGACACTAATTATATGCCTGCCGAAAAGGTAGTAAAGTTTTTTCCCCTTTCTGTGGCTGTCTGTCCTTGTCTCACAGCTTCTGTTGCTGTGCAGAGCTTTTGAGTTTCAAGAGACCTCAAATGTTTGTTATTGGTGTTACTTTCTGCTCTACCAGAGTTTTACACAGAAAGTTCTCAGCTCTACGTGCACGCTGAAGGTTGTGTTCTGCTTTGTCGCCTAGCGATTTCAGGGCATCCACTCTCAGCTTGAGGTCCTTTATCTATTTGGAGTTGAGGCTTGTGCTCAGGGAAAGATAGCCATGTAGCTTCTTTCTTTTTCTCCCCTCCTCTCTCCCTCCTTTTCTCCCTCTCTCCCCCTCCTTGTTTTCTTTTTTTCTTTCTTTCATTCCTTACTTTTTTAATTTATTTTTTTTCCTGCATGTTGAAATTCTACTTTTCTCAATCCCTTATATTTTCTCTCATGTGTGAATCTTGACTTGAAATGTGTTGTGTTGTGTGTGCTTAACTGGGAGTGCAAGCAGAAGCCAGGAAATTAGGAAGGAGCCTTTTGAGTCAGGAACAGATTGAAGGGCGTGACAGAGTACGTTGTAGGTAAAATAAAGACAGTGACATGGAAGACGAGGGTAGAATGGCTTAATCAGGGAGGGACGTGAAGTATGGGGAAACCAGGAGGTGAAGGGGAGGATTAATTAAAGGTAAGAGGTATGAAAAGTCATATGGAAACTTCTCATCTCACAGCCAAATTTTCAAAAAGAAAACATAAGTGGAAGGATAGTGGGACACGTGTGAAATGAAAGAAGAGAACTGAGTGCTAAGAGTAAGGGTTGGGGTAGATGGAGACAGGAGTGCACAGTGGGAGGGGTAACTGAAACTAAGTGTGCGCGTGTCTGTGTGCGCGAGTGCATGTGTGTGTGCGTGTGTGCATGCGTGTGTGCATGAGGGCGTGTGTGCGTGCATGTGTACATGTCTGCATGTGCACGTGTGTGCGTGTATGCATGTGTGTGCGTGCGTGCGCACGTGCGTATGTGCGCGTGCATGCGTGCATGTGTGTACGTGCGTGCGTTGCATGTGTGTGTGCATGTGTGTGTGTGCATGAGTGCATGCGTGCATTTGTGCATGTGTGTGCATGAGTGTGTGTGTGCATGTGTGCGTGTGTGTGCGCATGTGTGTGCATGCGTGCGTGTATGTGCATGGGTGTGTTGCATGTGCGCACATGTGTGTGTGCGTGCATGTGTGTGCATGCATGTGTGTATGAGTGCGTGCGTGCATGTGTGCATGCGTGTGCGTGTGTGCCTGCGTGTGCATGCGTGTGTACATGTGTGTGGGCATGTGGGCATGTGTGCATGTGCGCGTGTGTGTGTGCGTGCATGTGTTTGAGCATGCGTGTGTGTGCATGAGTGTGTGCTTGTGTGTGTGAGTGCATGTGCACTGTGTGCGTGTGCATGCGTGTGTGTGCATGTGCGTGTGTGTGTGCATGCGTGCATTCGTGTGTGTGTGTGTGTGTAAATAGTTAGCTAATGCCAAAATGCAACTTTGAAAAGAGATTGAGTGAATTACCTGACATGGGAGGACGAGATCACTCCCAGGAAATCAAAAGGACTATAACTGAAAAGTGCAGTACTTGGCATGGGATGCCTTCCTACAAATTATCAGTCACTGAGATCCCAGAGGTCACTGTAATTGCTCTTGGTTAAACACCATAAGTACATGGTAAGGTCTTATGGCTGAAGATAACACGTATTTGGACCAGATGACACAGAGAAATCAATCTTCAACTGACAAAGAAGCATCCATTCTTCCTGTGCCTACTTTCCATATTGTTGGAAGGTTCTATATAGTCTGCTAAGTAATAACAGACATCATTTATCTTATACAACTCTGGAAACTGAATAGTACAATATAGACCAACCAGGACAGAGGTGCCCATTAGAACAGTGATGGCATGCCTGTTATATAGTAACTAAACACTTTCTTACTGGATTCAGGCCCTCTTCACAGGAAGGAATTCATGTCTGGTACTATAGTTTTGTTCAAAGACCTATGGCTATGTAACCCATAGGCCATACAATAGAATCTGCTGTCATGACTTGGCTAAATGACTATGCTGTAAAACTGCCTTCTAAATATTTATATTTATACCCATAAACTTGGGCTTCTCCCAACCTGATGACAGAAGCTTTTTTGCTATGAGAAGCCATCGACAGAGAGGCGTAACTGCTCACAGTGCTCTGGATAAGATACTGAATTCTTGGTCCTAAAAACTCCGTTTATAGTAAGGCCTTCCACTATCAGTGTTAAGGGGACATCACAGAAGAGGAAACTTCAAGAACATTAAGAATCAAAGAATAGGGAGAAGCACTGTGAGATGTGGTCTCCCGCACAGGACATTGCTATTGCACTCTTAAATTCACAGGAACTGTGGCTACCTGCACAACACTAGCACAAAATTATTACAGCCAAAACCCTGCCAGAGAGGAGTAGAAGAGCACCCAGGGGCCACCCTTTACTGAGGAGTTAGTGGCAGTTGACAGCTGCTGAGGAAAGGACAGTCATTCAATTTTGAGGATGTGTCCATGCTCAAACCGTGAGGTTTCCCATTCTCCTGAGGATGGCCCCACAACTCATGAACGTACTGGCAGTGCTAACTCGAATAGTAATAAAAATAAGAACTTGAATCTGAGAGTGAAATGTATTGGGGATAGGACATGGAAGAAGGTGGAGGGGAGAAGTTCGGGGTAGATATGATAATGTTTCATTATATACATGTATGAAATTCCCAAAAAAGTAACAAAAAATAAAAGTTAAAATTGAGAAAATGCAAAATATATACTGTTCTTGCCACTAAGGGTAACATGCTATTTTCACTGCATGATTGATCCTAATATATCCAAGGTGCAGAATGTCCATGTTCCAGGCTACATATGGAGCATACGCCAACAATATAAATCATCCATTCAACAGCCCAGTGGGAAATTAGTTCATTCTAAAATGGATCATATATTGTAATTATCAAAGTGTTTTGTGCCCAAATAAATGAACAAGCCAACTTCAAAATAAGGAAGAAAGTGTTCAGTCGTCATGACACTGAATTTGAAGGACATTCTCAAGAAGCAAGGAGCAAATCCAATCTTTATTTAACTGTGTTTAATTGGGAAATTCATATATACAAAATCCAAGCCCCATATTTGCAGCACCATGTGAGGAGAAACAATCTAGAAATTGTATTGTAAACTTCATAGAGGAAATGGCTTGCTACTGCACAGCTTCGTAATTACTTGTGGCTGGCTTACATTTCTATGCATATATAGAAATATGGTCTGTGCATATTTATTTACTTTAGAGTGTATGGCTTGTTCTTGCTGCTATATCCCCTTCATTGAGAGGGGATTGAAGTGAAGTGCAGGGTTTTTTTTTTGTTTTGGGTTTTTTTTTTGGTTTTTGTTTGTTTGTTTTGCTTTGTTTTGTTTTGTTGTTTTGTTTTGGTTTTTTGTTTTGTTTTGTTTTGTTTGCAGGAGAAAGGGAAGTTGGATTAATTTGTTTCTTACATGCTATTTCAAAGTTTGGGAATTGGGGTAAGATAAACTTAAAAGTTTTTATGTTTTCATTGATTGCTTTTAAACATCCCCATGAAAGCCCAGCCCTGTATTCCTTCGCTCAGCCTGGTCTCTCTCAGGGCTCTCATTACTGCCAAGATCAGCATGGTTTTGGATGCTATTAGCTAGCAAAGCTCAGGCATTTGGGATTACTGGAAAATAAAAATAGGTTTGAACTTATTCACATTCACCTGCTGTTCTTGAGATGGAAACACTCAGTGAAGCAATTTGAAATGGCCTAAGTTTTTTTTTAATTTAAGAAAATTATTGTATTTAATGAAAGTATGTACCAGAGAGCCATCCACTAAGCCACAGACAATTGTGTTCTTGAATAAACTCTAAACCTTTTTATATTTCAATTTTACTTAACTAGATCTTTTGTAAGCTTAACTTAAGAAAAAAAACACTATATGCAATATACTTTTACTGTCTAGAGGCTTTCCAAACTTTTATTGGTTAGTTTCTAGGAAGTGTGACATATTTCAAGTTCTGTTGTGATCCTTGTCTCCTTCAGAGTCATAGGGCCTATATATTGAAGAGATGAAAATGATTACAAAGATATCTCTGAAACCAGGACTTTCAGCCATCATCAGGAATTAAATCTCCTATTGTTGGAGCTATCTTGATTTTCATTTGGATTTTATTTGGAGTTGGTACAAGATGTTCACAAGAAACTTCCATTAAATCCGTGAATCTTCCACTGAGAAAGTTCTAAATTTGCCTCCAGTTTCTGCTTCTTAGAACTGTACTAGTAGGGAACAATTCCTGTAGAAACATTCAAAGTCTTAACTTAGAACAATTGAGGTTATAACAAATGTATTGTAGGGCAATTATGGAGATGGTATTACCAACTTGAGAAGCACCTGGTATATCTTCAATACAAAATAAAAGTTTCTTCTTTTCTTTCCCTCAATTTTTTCTTTTCTTTTTTTAATGTAGATTTCTACATACTTTGTTGTAAGAGTCAGAGTCTAAATTATATGTATTTTAACATTTTTAAGTCTTTTGAAATGGATCAAAAGACTTGACCTCTTCAACCCCCCCCCCAGGTTTAATGTGCATTAACTGCACATGGGTGTGACTCAGTGTTATATTCACACATAGGCATACAGTGTACAGTGACAAATCCTACCACCTTGAACCACATCTCCCTCACACCAAATTGTCTTAGCTGTTTTATCTGCTTATTTTAACAGAAAATTAGGCCTAGGGGACAACTGTTTAGGTACTGGAGTTTTGGGACTGTCATTATGACATAATTCAAATTTTTAGATGGACAAAAGACCACAAAGGCATATTTCAAAGAACTATAACACACCGAAAAGAACTAACATCAGGTAAATTCAAATCAGAACAACATTAACATATCACATTGCCTAAGTACACAGACTTCTTTAAAAAGAGAAAAGATACCTGGTTCCGGTAAAGATATGAAAAAAGGAGAACTCCTGCATACTATCTGCATTGGTGAAAACATGGTAGCTCATTGTAGAAAATGATCGCTAACTCTGGCACTTGAGAACACAAGTCAAACTGTCAAGATTCCTACAAGCAACACTTTCGGCTTACCATACAGCAAATGAGAGAGACCTTTTTCCTGGGTTATTCATGCCACATGGCTCTCATGCCACTGCCTGGTCTAGACGCCAGTGTCCATGTCTTATGGAGAGTGACTGCAGCTCTCCAGTGTCCCCTGTTTTTTGTTTTTAATTTATTTATTTATTAAAAATTTCCACCTCCTCCCCCTCCCTCTCCAGTCCTAAGAG
Source organism: Bramus lutescens (assembly GCA_001685075.1). Classification (NCBI taxonomy): domain Eukaryota; kingdom Metazoa; phylum Chordata; class Mammalia; order Rodentia; family Cricetidae; genus Bramus; species Bramus lutescens. Next base: position 6,537 of record LOEQ01008149.1, read on the forward strand.
AAGCCAGGGTGCCCTGCCCTGCGGGAAGTCCAAGGTCCTCCCCCCTCCATCCAGGTCTAGGAGTGTCACCTGTTTTGACCCAGGCTCTAACGCTTTCAAACGGACTCTGGTGTGGATTTTGGACTTGAGTCACATGTAAGGCACAGCGTTAAGAGCGGCTTGGCACATCGCTTACTAGTTCGCTGCTAAACATTGCATGCACCAGTTGGGAGGGATGATATCATAGCCATTGCCCTCCTCTTAATTTTCTCCTTTCTCAACCGAATCTTGATACATATTTTACAAACAGTACTGTGCTGCTTAACCACAAGAAAGCATTTTAGTTTATGTGGAGGCCTTCACACAAGACTCGAGGCAGAGATGTGAGAAAATGCAACTTAAATCTTTTTGAAATTCTTATCCATATACAGGCCAGGCAAATAGATATGTATTAGTTAATTATGTATTTCACTCTGTCACATCACTTTTTCTATGCAGTTTTGGTTAGGAAATACTCAGCGGTTTTTCAATTTCTCTTATCTTTAGGAGGAAATGGTCTTTTATCTCATTTTACTCTATAATCCTTCACACATTTTTGGATTCTTAAGTAAACCTCTATTAAAGTTTAGAATAGCCAGAAATTGTGTCAAGAAAATAAAGTTCAGGGCAGGGTAGATGCTTTAGCTGGTAAAGGCTGCTGCCAAGTTTGATGACCTAAATTTAAACGTATAATATACATGGTTGAAGGAGGGAACTGGCTCCCACAAGTTGTTCTCTGACCACCACAGACATACATTGTCATGTGTAGCTGACCACCTATAAATAGACAAATAAATAATTAAACAATTATAAAAATGAATAGAAAAATGGAAAAAATTCATTTCACATTTCTTACACAATGTATATACAAGAGATATACAAATTGTATTAAAATACCAAGGAGAGTACTCTCTCCCACACAACAAAAAAAATGTTCATACTGGGAACTGTGCAGCCAATATTTATATACATGTAAATATTGAGTTGATACAATCATTTGATAAATATAACATCGAAATATTTAAATCAGTCATATTTAAGGAGAGTAATTGTAGTCTTAATTCTATTTCATTCGTGACTATTATTCTATTTATTTCGTAGTTGAAATATTGGTACATTCTGTTTGGAATATTTGACAAATATCTATTAATAGTTAATAAGGGCATATTTATTTTTCACATGAATTTTTTGTCATAGAAATTTCTTTTTCACAATTCAAATAACTTTAAACACAATTTCCTGCTGTTAAAAATAAATGGTTGTGCGTAATAGGATATGAGCAAAACTTTCCTTATGTTTATATGGAGATCTATCTTTCCTTCTTGGTTTGTCATACTTTCCATTTCAACACAATATTAAATTTATCTAATTGACTTATAGGAACTTACCAAGAATTGGTGATTTTTAGATATCACTAAAAAGTTGTATACAGTGTTATTTTCCTCTTAAAACTTACATTTTTAAAATGTTTAGTGCCTTAGGTTTCCCTTTGAACTTATGGCTTTGATGGTAGGGTTGATATGTATGTGTGTGGAACCTATAACAAAATACTAACATTTGTACCTTTTCTTTGAAAAATCTCATTCCAGGATTGTTTAAGAAAACTAATATTTAATAATTATGCTTTATCTTTTCAGCAATTGCTATAAGGTATGCTGACTTTTCCAATGAAGTATAACTCTAAAAATTTAGCATACTAGGTCATAGTAGACATTACCCACAATCCTGTTTATAAACAAGGGTGATCTAAAATCCCACCATGCTGAGAAAAATGAATAAGGAACTTTCAGTGCAAACACAATTGAAGATTCAGCCACAAGCAGGTAGGGTATTTGCTCATCCTTTCCCAGCTTGGCTCACTGTAAGGAGTCTTGCATTTGTCTTCTATGTTGGGAGACTGTGTGCCAGAACCTACAGAGGACACCATCCCTACAAAGTTGGAACCAGTCATGTCATAAATAATAGACGCAAACATTCCATTTTTAAAGAGTAGGTGGCAAATGCAATCCCATAATCTCTAATTTAAAGCAAAACATACGTCGTCTTTGTGTATGGACATCATATCATAGGAGAGCTGGTGACTCTGTAGAGGTGTGGACACTTAAAATGGAACAGGAACAAGAATGTAAGGAAGGGCCTGCTGCCTCCTGCCCCCCTTTTCTTCTTCCTGCCTTGAACCTGGGCCAATGAGCAGTGTAGTCTAAGACACCTTATGTCTTTCTTAGTATATTATTAAGAATAACAGAAAATGTATAATCCTTTTTAACAATCTGAAACAAAGACTAAATGAATGATATAGGCAGCTTTTTAAACTGTTTTTATTGAGCTATATATTTTCTTTGCTCCCCTCTCTTCTTCCCCCCCTCTTCTTCTACCCTCTCCCTTGATCTCCAAGCTCCCAGTTTACTCAGGAGATCTTGTCTTTTGCTACTTCCCATGTAGATTAGAAGATGAGCAACTTTTTAACAACATTGCAGTAATTCTTTTGATTCAGAAATTTATCTTTTCTATCACATTAAATTCATTTCTTGTAGCTGCAACCAAGTCTTCTACATCGACCAGAATGCCTCCAAGTCTATTAAGTTGCAAGATTAAACTTTATTGCCCTGTTCCTAAAACTGCATTTCTTGGTCAGTTTTCCATGTGTCAAGCTGGCTTGGATGAGTCACTGCAGATGTTGAGGATCACTCGTGATGAGCTTTGGACGAGCGAGTGGAAGCTGCTTGTGTCAGGAACCAGTACCAGTGGCTAAACCCCCTATTTTCTTTTCTAAACCTTCCACCTCCTTGGGTGAAAGTGTTTTACATAATAGTAGCTAGCAGTTGTTGGCATGTGCAGGGCCCTGACTAAGGTGTTTTCCTTGCATTGATGTATTTAAACCTAATTATGGAATGGGTGCTGTTCTCATCACCTCTTAAGTTCAGGGATAAAGTAATAAAATGCCCAGGGTCACCTCCTCTAAGTGCCATCAAGAGTACATCACACAGCTTCACTCAGTGATCAGTGAATGGAGAAGTGTTGTGCCATGTCTTCCATGGGGATCAACAAATTTGTTTCTCCTCTGTGGAGATAGACCTGTGAGCTGGAAGCTTTCCATCTGTCGTCCTTCTGTCTGAGTGCAGTGCTCGGATCTGATGTTTCTGAGCATGGACCGAATGTCAAACATGGCATTTTGGACAGCAGGTAACCTACATGTGGACCCATGTGAGAKCCTCAACAGTGTGTTCACAGAAACTTAGACCACTTGTGTGAAGTCAAACATAAGGACGAATGGGAAGGAAGGTGCTTCATCTGCTGCCGGCACCATCCCCACCCTGAACTGAGCTTCAGGACTCTCCAGCTTCAGAGAGCCACACAATGGGACTTTCTTTTACCAGCCCTTGCAGTCTGGCATTGAGACTCACATAAGGACATTTTCCTGTCTCTTGGTGTGGCACTTCACACAGATACCCCATTGCTGGCCTGCTCTCGCTCAGGCAGAAGTCCTAGCAGGGGTGGGGAGTGNTACCAGCCCTTGCAGTCTGGCATTGAGACTCACATAAGGACATTTTCCTGTCTCTTGGTGTGGCACTTCACACAGATACCCCATTGCTGGCCTGCTCTCGCTCAGGCAGAAGTCCTAGCAGGGGTGGGGAGTGCAGGGATTGATGCTGCAGTCAGCCAGAACCTCCATTTCTACTGCTTTATCCTCAGCAGTTGTGTAATTGAGCTGGCGGGAAGATGGAAGAGGCAGTTCCAGGCTGCTCCACGGTATTCTGGAGTTGGGAGAAAACCCTTTTTACAGCCAAAGAAACTTCAGCAGCCTTTTAGGAAATCTTCATGGCTTCATTCAGTTCTGTATGGGTGGTCCTGTATCAGCTTCTTTAGTAAGGAAGATGCCCCTCAGGCTAGCCACAGAGAGGGTGGGGTGTTACATACTGCCACATGGGCAGCAGTGGAGAGACCGCCTGAAGCAGCTGCCTCTCCCCACCCTGTCCCAACCCGTTGGCATGGGCCATGACACATCCTACAGGTGTGTCTATTAGCAAAGACCTGTTTAGGCCACTCCCTCAGATGAACTTGGTCTTTCATAGATTCAACCACAGGGTACAAAAAAGAAGAGCCCTTCATTCTCAGAGAACAAAATTCTGTTTAAGCCAGCCTCTAGACCAGTGGTTCTCAACCTGTGGGCCATGACCTCTATGTGGATCTCATGTTTACGTTACAAATCCTAACACCAACATTACAGTTATGAAGTAGCAACAAAATAATTTTCTGTTTGGGGCACCACAACATGAGGAACTGTATTAAAGGATCACAGCACGACAGAGGTTGAGAACCACAGCTCTAGACCAATCTGGCCTTATTCAGTACTGGGAACTAGCTGTGTAACTCCAGTAGGTCACACTCCAGTTTGAGCATGCCTTAGCGCATCAGAATCTTCCACATGGCCATCTCTGGGTGGGAGAGGGTAGATGGTTTGTCATCTCGTGCCACATACACCTTGGTAACTGTCATCCAGGTGTGAGGGCCAGATCTTTTCCTTACCTGTTACACACATCTCAATGCTGAAGGACTGACTCAGGTGCTCCATTTGCTCACCCTTCTCTAGAGAGAATTGGAGTCTGTAAGCAAAGAAGGCTGTGGGCCTCCTCAGGAGTNTGCCACATACACCTTGGTAACTGTCATCCAGGTGTGAGGGCCAGATCTTTTCCTTACCTGTTACACACATCTCAATGCTGAAGGACTGACTCAGGTGCTCCATTTGCTCACCCTTCTCTAGAGAGAATTGGAGTCTGTAAGCAAAGAAGGCTGTGGGCCTCCTCAGGAGTCCAGCCTTTTCTCTGCCACTCACAGTGTGGGCAATGAATGGCTGTGCTTCTGTTACCTAGGCTCTTGTCCTACCAGTAGTGGCTTGAGCCATCCCTCACCCCAACCCCCATGTCTTGTACCTTCTCCAGAACTTGAGTCTTCTGCATAATGTCCCGTGTGAACGTGGGAGGTCAGTGACCCAGCATAGGCCTTGAACTTGGCTGTTTCTTAGGCATTTCTCACCAGTTACTGGCACTCTATAGCAATATCCTTGTCCTTAGTCACCTGCCAATGGTCACTCAAATATCAGGCCCTGACCTGAGCTACCTTTCCACACCCTGACTGACTTGTCAAAAGTATCTCCCAATTAGATACAGTTGTTGCCTAAAGGAGGGTATGCACTCAGCTCTGCAAGATTCTGTCCTCTGTCAATGCCATCTGTCCTTCCCCCATCCCAGTACCCTTGGCAGAAAGGAATTAAGGTTTCTAATCAGATGAATTTGAAATAAGATTTGGATTACCTAAGTAGGCTCCTCACAAAATCCCTTAACTGGAAGGTGACAGGGTTCGTGTGGAAGAGATGTGGAAGCCATGGACAGTCACTTGGGAAGGAAAAGGCCCCAAGCCAAGAACACGGGTGCCTTTAGGAGCTGTGTAAACTTCCACCAGAGCGCTCACAATGCTACTTAGCCTTGCTGATACTTTGACCTAGCCCAGAGGACCAGTGAGTTGTGACCAATAATTGTCAGATGGTAAAAACCACAAGAAGCTACTCTGCATGTAATTTGTTAAAGTAACAATAACCAGGAACTTAGGACATGGAAATGTCCCTGTTTTTCATTTGCTAAGAATCTCATTGTATGTCCTTCCTAATGGGAGTAGATGCCATGCCATGGAGATGGGCTTTCAGAAACCAGCCTGCCACTAACAGGAGGGAAGCTGCTCCAGTCCACACTTCTGCCCAGGTCAGCAACAGGATTCAGAGGCCCTGTAGTGTGTGTGCCTAATGCAGGGCTAAGCTGAGGTTAACACTGGAGCACTGGGCATTTTCTGGGCCAATGTTGGGAGCTGATGGCGTCCAACCCGGGCAGCTTTGAGGCAGATACCACAGTGCTTTCTGGTTCTGGTGTTTGTTCACAGCACAAGAAACATTCTTCAGTATCTGATTCTTATTTTTGAGACTGGCTCATTTATCCCAAATTGGCCTCAAACCTGTAACTGAGGACCCTGAACTCTTGATCTTCCTGTCTCTACCTCCTGAGTGGTACGATTATAAGCCTGTGCCACCACACTCCGGTTGTGTGGGGCTTGTGCACGCCTGGCCAGCATCCCACCAGCTGAGCCACATCCTCAGCCTCATCTGATATTTTGTTTAGTTGGTTGGTTCTTTTTTCTTTTTTTTTAAAGACAATTTTCTCAATTCCTTGGGGTGGTGGGGACTGTCATCAGACTGGCCCCAAATATACAATAGTAACTCTAGCCTCATAACAGATAAGCATATGAGTTTATATATAAATGATTTTTAATTTGTACTTTTCTAAAGTTAGTCATGTATAATCTTTTTAGAGTAAAAATGAATAAAATCCATGCCTAAATCACACACACAAAAAAAATGTTATCAAGACTTAAAAGCAATGGTCACATTTGTACATTTCAGGAACATGCTGCATAAATATCTAAGTTATGTTACATTTGATTCCCAATGTTCTGTCTCAATAACATGAGGGTCGGTGATCTAAATACACCCTTCCTTTGGCATATTTTAATGAGGCAATAGCAAAGTTGTGAGGAGTCGAAGATGTGAGCCTGTTCCACCTTGACAGGAGATCAGAGAGTTTAAGCTTATTTTTGTTCTTTCAAACTTGTTGACCACATGTGTGGCTACAAATCCTGACCTAGGGTGAGGTTACTTCATGTTTTGGAAATTATGAAGGCATTATAGAGGTGGATCTGTTCCAACCTGATAAAAGGTCAAAGAATTCAAGCCTATTACTGCTCATTCATTTTAAAATAGGAGGCTTGACACAGGGAGTGGCTGCCCCACAGGATGCTTGGTCTAGGCCGTATTTGCTGCATATCCTGTCCAAATCATGAAATGCTTTCCTCAGGAAATAATGGCTTGATGTCTCAAGTACTGAAGCAAGCAACTGCTCTGGTTTTCTTTTGGATCATGTTAGAACAATCTTTTGCCTTCTTACGCATTTTTGTATTGGGGTATAAAAGAATATGAAAATTAAACACGGGTGAATTCGGTATCCAGTATTCACTGAGTTGCCCTCCCACAACTATCCTATGTCTCTGTATTTCTTATATATCTCTGTTCCTTCTACAAAACATTTCTAATCCACATGCCCCTACCCTGGAACATACAAACCTGTCATGACTGGACTGATCAGAAGTCATCACAAAATGTGACTTACAACATAAATGAATACACCTGAAGTTTGCATCTATGTCTGAGTTATCCCTGCCCACTATATGGCCTTGATGACAGTAAATAAAATGTGGGGGGGGGGGTCATGGAGATGTGACAGACAAAATAATAATCAGGCACATGTAAGCTTGGAAGGAAAAGATAACGCTGCAACAGCCAGCAGTTTTGTATCCCCGCAGCTAAGCATTGGCTAACACCCTCCATTGAAATTCTGCCGTGCACCACTTTCCTTGTGAGCAAAGCCATTCATCAGTTCTTTCATGCTGGTTCAATTAATGCTATGGTGCTCGGAGGCAGTGTAGCATCAGCACTGGTGAAGAATTTCAATTCTGTAAACAGGCCTGTAAATATGCCGCCGTGGATAAATTGGCCATCAGGGTGATAGAGAGTAGCAAAGGAAAAAGCGTGATTACAGGGAGTTTTAGAGAGCTGGGAAGCTGCCGAACCATTACTGTGAGCAAGAACAATGGTTCTGCCTTCTCTGCTTAGCTGGCACTTTTGCTCCTTCCATTTTAGCTATTTCCAGGCAAATACTCTTAGCTGATTTCTAGTTCCCCCTTAGTCACTTTTGGAATACCCCTGATCCAGATTTTTGGGAGAACTAAAACCTAACTTGCCCATGTGTGTGTTCATTTTCAGCTAGGTCACCTTTTCACCATCATAATTCAACCTTCTGTGTTGTCCAATCAGAAAGTTCAAGGAACTTAGGATGGCTTGCTAGGGTGTTTTATTTTTGTTGTTTATATCCTTAACACTTTTTTTAAACTGGAAGATGCTCACCTACCTGCTTCCTTAGTTCTTTCGATTTTTTTAATTCCTTGTTTCTATATTGCCAAGAGGAAAAGTTGATCTAAACTGGGAAGGATTTGAGGGAAGAATGAGGGGGGAAGTGATGCAATTATATTTTAACTAAAATTTATTCTAAATATGTTATCTAATAAAAAATCACATCATTATTGTTGGCACTCAGGCATTCTGCTGGCCTGCCCTTGGGTCCTCAACTGCAGCCACTAAGAATGCTCTCACTGTGCATGTGCTTCTTAGTATCCAGGCACTTCCACTGGCCTGCCTTTGGGGAACTGGCAAGATACCACATCAGCTAGAGCCATTCCCTTTGTGCATGTGCTATGTCCCCTCATAAAAGGCGAGATCCGCTCAATCCCCAACTCCACAGGCCTCACTGCTCCGTCTCCAAGCCCCTTCCCAATATACGTCCCATGTGAGTCCTATTGTATGGTGGAACTTTTCTTCCTGCCATGCCATGACTTGTAAAACTTAGTTACAATGAACAATAGAGAGAATCCAAATGTGTATTTGAAACAGGTGTCTTTTTATAAGCTCATAATGTTCTGGGCTGGAAATATGCTCGACAGTTAAAAGTGCGTACCACTCTTACAGAGGACCCAAGTCAAATTCTTAGCACTCAAAACAAGCAGCTGACCACCTCCTCTTACCTCCACCTTGAGACTCTTCCGGTCCGTCTGGGCACAGTAATAACTGACAACCACCCATAAACAGATGTCTGCACACACTCAGACACTTAGTCTTAAAATAAAAATAAATTTTTAAAATATGCTTAAAGAGAAAACATTTCGTGTTATGAAAATCTCTTTCCTTTAATATTACAATTTTCTCCAAAACATCCAGAGGTTATACTTGAGGTGTTAGCAAAGAAAATAACCACAGACACAAACTTCATGGTACTTCTTTAGATACATCTGATGCTATGTAAACTGTTGTGTGCTAGATATGCATGAATCTTTGTGTCTGATAAAATGCATACTATCATAAATCCTTTAGGTTAAGGGTTTTCAAAGAGGGTTTGGAGAGATAGCTAAGTGGTTATGAATGTGTACTAATCTCACACATGTTGGTGGAGGCTGCTTGTTTGTTCCCAGCTGCCCAAACCATGAAATAATCACACAGAACTTATATAATTTGTAATACTGTTTGGCCAGTAGCTTAAGCATATTTCTGGCTTACTCTTTTATCTTAATTTGACCCATTTCTATTAATCTGTGTATTGTCATGAGGTCATTGCCTACTGGCAAAGTTTCACCAGGCTCCAGGGCAGGCATCCATCCCCAGCAGCAACTATATGGCTTCTCCTGACTTGGCCTACTCTCTCCTCCCCTATCTGCTTGGAACTCCCACTTTGCCCTATTCTGCTAAGCTGCTGGCTGAAACAGATTTATCCATTAACCAATAAAAGTAACACATAGACAGAAGGACTTCCCACGACACACACATCCAAAATTCAGTTTTCATCAACCATATTAGGTGACTCCCCACTGTCTATTATTCCTGCTCTAAGGAACATGGCCTGTGACCTCCAAAGATATATANCCCTTGCAATTCACACGCAGCTTAAGATATAGAGTGAGGCTGAAAGACATGGGTCAGCAGTTAAGAGGACTGGCTGCTCTTCCACATGGTTCAGGTTTGTTTCCCAGAACCCACGTGACAACTAGTAATCATCTGTAGCTCCAGTGCCAGAGGATCCAGCATCTTCTGGCTTCTGAGGGCATCAAGCGTACACAGTGCATAAATGTGTATCGCAACAAAAACACCCACATATAAAAATCAAGATTTTTAACTAAGTAACATAATAAATATTTTTAAAATAGAAAAACTAATATATGAAAATATGTCATTGCTTTAATAATTCTAGTGGCAATGTACTGTAGTCTTTATTTCAGGAATTATTTCCTAACCCACAATACATAGGAAGGCATATTGTGTGTGGAAGGGCACAGAGAGAAGCCAAGCAGCAGATTTGCCCTGTTATTTCCACCCATCCAGCAGTCAGCAGCTACTCTTGCTGTCCGTCTCCATGGGGTTAGAAATCAGCTTCACCTTTCTAAAATGCAGCACACTTCTCTGTACTATCCGTGCAATCACAAGCAGAGTAATCAGCCTCCCTGATTCACCTGTACACAGTTTATTTGGGCAGAATGAGGTTAATATTGTCCGTAAATCAAAAATCACACCTTTTAATTATAAATCTCATTTTAAAAATACAATTAAAGTGTGTTTGGGGTGCACACTGACTTTTCAGAGAAATATTTGGAAGAGTTCAGAAGCAAAGAAATGTCTATGGGCATTTTTAACAAGTGGGGTAAGTAGAAAAGTGTTTCACAGCACAGACCTTAAAATGGCAAACTGTACTTGAAATGTACTTCAGGGTTTCTGGTGCCCCATCATGCTTGATTTATACTTGCGTGCTTTTTACACAGAGTGCAAGCAAATGCATTTTTATTTTTATATGGGATAGAAGTACTTATTGTATTATTACTTCCACTTTGAAATATCTCTCATTTTGGTGTGAGAACTGGAGACTTAGTGATTTTGGTGTAGGAACTAGGGACTAGTGATTTTAAAAATGAGATCTCATGTTTATTATTAAGACAATATTTGAACTTCTGTATTTTGTTTTGCATTCTCAGAAATACTTAATTCTTAGCAATAGCAAGACACATGTACAATATTTTTACAAACTACAACTACAAATAATGTTACAAAACTATTACCACAAAAAAGTAGATAATGGAGTGATTGGGGTTAAAAGATTCAGATGAAAGCCCCAATTCTAGAACTAACTATTGGTGAAGAATCTAATTTGACAATTAATAAAGGATTACTTAAGTAGATTTAAAGCTCCCCCAAGCCTAAACTACATCCAACATTTTATTTAGTTTAGAAAATTAAGGATTTACTTCCCAAAGAAAATCAGGAAGCTTGTAAAAGCCCAGACAAGAAAAAACACATAAAAAACCTCAGTGTTTTAAATGTGTCAGGAATCTTTGGCTCATGACCAATGGATTACATCTTCAACCCACTGGATTACCTTGCCACTAACATTATGATCAAGTTTAACATCTCCTGTTAAAATAAGTACCATTCCTAAGAACTATTATGTATTTAATAAAAACTGAAGATTTAGGTCAGGTGTGGTTGCATGTGCTTTTAATCCCAGCACTCCAGAAGCAGGGGCAAGCAAATCTCTGTGAGTTCAAGGCCAGCATGGTCTTATTGAATTTGAATAGTTTCAGGCCAGCCAGAGTTACAGAGTGAGATGCATTTCAAAAAGAAGAGCAGTAAAAATTTTTCAAAAGGAAAGAAAATTTCTAATAAATTCAGTGAGAGTCTCTTGCACATCACTCAGTGAATGGGTTTGCACTTCGATTTCTTAGATATACCTTCATGGGAACACAGCCTGCCTGTTTGTTTCCATATTTCCTACATCTGTTCTCCTATTTCAGAAGCAGTATGAAGACTCTGTGCCACAGACAACATAGGACTTGCAGCCTAGAATATCTGTTATACTGTAAATTCTGCCAGCCTCCTAACTGTAACCTTGTTTACACCCAGTGTCTTTATCAGAATTTTGGTTTCCACAAAGTTTGGTTGGTGGTGGATTCTTTCTGTCTGAAGAGCATCAAGGAATTTGCATACAACATTCCAGAAGCAGAACCCATACCTCATCTCCAACTCTAATGCTGAAATTTTCCCCTAGTCTTTCCTACATCAGTCAGCTGCCAAAGATGAATTTTGATTCACTCAGGTTTCACAAGCTAACACTACGTTACCCACCAGCATGTTTCGTAAAACCTCACACCAAATAGTTGGTCCTCCATACGTACCTTCTCCTATTCTCAAGGTGTCTGTAATGTCCCCTGTTACTAATGAAAGAAGTCAACATACACATTGACAGCACAAACCGATGGTCTTCCACGTCTGAAAGTAAATTCAGAATGTGGTTCTAAACTGGCTAAAATAATAGTGTCAGCAGCTGGGTTCCATTTTTGAGCTGATAGGAAAGAATCCATTTTATTAACTTTTCCAGCCTCTAACCAACCCCTTGCTTCTTCAAACCTGAAACTGACATTTGGTCCTGTGTGAACCGCCTCTCTGAGTCTGACTTTCTGCCTCTCTTATAACTTAAAGATGTTTTAAGGATCCTAGATAAGCCAAAACAATCTTAAAATTATCTTTAAATCAGATAATTAGAAACTTAAATTGCACCTGCAAACTTAAACTCACATTTTGTTTTCTATAATATGGTAACAAAGTGTCGGTATCTGACATGATGGAGAAATATTGTTCTTCCATCAAGTTTAAGAGTCCAATCATCTACTAAGATAGACACTTAGGCTCAGTGCTAACCTCCATGCTTGCATCTGTATTCCCTCCTAATCCAACCTGTCCACTGCTGCTTTCATATGCATCTCCCTAGCTTCAGCCTAGCAGCAACTTTGCACTTTACGTAGAGAAATGCCCATGTCTCTTCAAAGTTGTGTGTAGTGTGGCTCTGGATTCTCCATTATCAGCATCCACCCAACATCATTTGGGATCACTATGTCTCAGAAAGAGTCTGCGGTGACATTTTCCTGCCTGGTTAAATGCGACTCTTATGCTAGTGAACTTCATTCTTTTTACAGATCTTCTTGTGGTGACCTATCACTTCCATCTCAGCTTAAAGGCCATATTTTGGAGAACCTTTCCCTCTTTACCAAATGAAACTTCCGTCCAATAATCATCCTCCGCCAGTTAAAATGTCCTAGGAAGAAATCATTTTATTTGTTCTCATTGTTATTCATTTGTGTATTTATTCTGTGTCCTTATATATCAGAGTCTGAGAACTTAAACTTCATATATCTTGTTGAGAGTGTCAGGCCCACTGTGGAGTATAAAGAGGAAGAGTTATTCAGTTAACATAAGAGCAAAACAAGGTAACAGTAAAATGCTGACAATGATTATGGCCGTGTACTGCATCACTAGAGACCTCATTTTCAAAACAAATTGAAGAACTGATGTGACAGATTTTTCGAGAGCACAGGCTCCTTCATTGGCGACTTCACCTTCCAGTTTCAGCTGTCTGCAGTCATCAATCGTGAGAAAATATTAAATCAAAAATTCCAGACACTAACTATTCAAGTTTTATGTCCTAACCTTATGTCCTATTCCTGCTGGAGCAGGAATCATCTTTCAATCATTGAAGTTCATGCTGTGCACACCTTCCACTCATGTTTCACTTTATCTTATTATCAGTTTTGCTGGCAGAGTATCAGAGGGGTGTATATGCACATTATAGATATATATCACTCATTACCACTTCCTGCTTTGGGAATTCACTGAAGTTTGTAGAGTGCATACCCCATGGATAAGGAGGCAATATTGTAATGAATTACTAAAAATTATTAGCTAGAATTCTCAACATTATTACATTCCTCAGTAGCATGAGCTCTCTAATTTTACATTTGATGATCTCAAAATAACCCAAAAGTAAAGGTATAGGGTCAGTGTAGAATTATAACAAATATTTTATAATCAGTAGATTAAATATTTTACAGGGATTATTTAATTTAAACTGTATCTTTAATTTTTCATAAGAAGAACCTAGGACTTCAAGTATTTAAGCAAATAATAACTGATGAATATGAAGAAAACACTGTAAAAAGTCATGAGTTCTTTTGATACATACATACATACATACAAATGCCTCCCCAGGATAAAAGAAAAGGACAACAACGGTTACATATTGAATGGTTAAGACAACAAGTAAAGAAACAAAGCACGCTAAAAGCAAAGCAATGCACCCAGGTAGAAGACAGTGAGATGTATGCTGATTAGGAGGTAAAACAGTTGTTTGCACACCAGTCAGCATCTATACCTGATTCCTGCCATAAATATGAAAAACGAATTAGTAAAATGTGTTTTTACTTAACAGTGACTTAAATTAAAATTCAGAAATGGACTATAATTGCTTGAACCAAAACCTTTTCCACAAACTAAATTAAAATGTCTTCATCTATAAAAGGAGCTTTCAAATAATGATAGGTAAGAACAATCCTGAAGCTGAAGCTGCAAGCTGCAAGTGTAGCAGGCATAGGGGTACCACCATTAAAAAAAAATACTACATCAAGCACCCAAGATTGCACAGCACAAAGCAATCATGACTATGCTCTCGAAATGCATCAATTGTCCAGCAAAGGAGGATTCTCTTCTTTCCTCCAGTCCACTGATTCTGAAGCACTGCAAAGTCTTCACTTGCACAAGGAACCTCCACAGTTAATAGGTGCATGAAAAAGGGAAACAAAATCAGGCTGTACATATTGCACACTGAGTGGAACATGAAATGCAACATTAAACAGCAAATGTGAGCATTCTGATTGTTTGAAAAGAGAGAACAAACTGGGAAAATGATAATAATGCAGTGTTCATCTTATATATGCAATCATAATAAACATGACATTATTGAAAATCTAAGTGAAGATGACTAAAAGATTGAGGAAAAATTATTCTTACCATAAAATATTATACATTGGGACTAGCACAGCCTTAGGCTTTCTATGCAACTTGCTTTTCTAGGAGCTATTGTACCGACTTATAAAATGCATATGACTTATAAGAAAACTAAAAATTTTTTTCCATTAAATATACAAATTACCTTGGAAAAAGTCATTCAACTGTCTTCCCTTCTCCAATGTGAATGAAGTCAATTTAATTTCCCTTTATGCATTCATTTTAATGTTCCCGATGTACTAATGTGTTTCTTCTTTGAATCTATTCCAATCTATTTTCCATTTCTTCATTATGATTGAATATTTATACAAGTATAAGAGTCATACATTAGAATAGTCTAGTTCTGATTTTATAAATAAGTGTAGAAAACTATTAATGGCTTACATTGATCTATTTTCTTTCCTGTCAACACATTTCTCTCTGTGTGGGGGGAGTATGTATGTTATAAAAAGACAAAAATGCATTGAGATTTCATTTAGGATATTAGAAGATGGAAAAGAGAGAAAGAGAATTGTTTTTCTTTGGTAAGATTCTCCAAGCCCCTACATGATGTCTCATTTACTTCCTAATTGCTCTCTGGGACAGACATCTGGACTCACTCTCCTGTATGGTCTGGTAGTTTTTGAGCAGTGGTCATCAAAACTCTGCACAGCATGTTTTCATGGGCCTTGCCTTGTCCTTTGCTGCACACTCAGCACTGAGGAATGCAGATCTCTCAGAGAACATCATCCTAAAGCAACTTAGTCATCAAGTAGAAACTTAACATCCCAAAATAGTGTGAATTGTCTATAAACATAAGATTGTACCATGTTGGAAATAAATAATCATAATCTTTACAAAGAAAAATTTGGAGGTATTGAATAATAAAATCATACCATATTATACTATATTTGTCATATTTTTTTGAGTGTACTAGAAAAATATCAGTACTCTCTAGTAAATGGATTTGGAAGCCTGGAGTCAGCCTTAAGTGTCTGTAATTGTAGACTCTCATAGGGAAACATCTTTGTTTGCTAAGGATCACAAAAGGTAACCTGAACAATAGAAATTTATTCATATCCAAGTCCTAGAGGCTAGAAATCTGAGATCAAGAGAGTGCCATTAGGAAAGTATGTGTTCTAGGTACCTCTCCTTGGCTTAGTGATGGTCATCTTATAGCTACATACTTTGGCTTCCCTCTGCATTTGTCTCTGTATAAATATATTTTTTATTTGTATCATGGGTATCAGTCCTATAAACAAAGATCCACTTAATAACTCACTCTAACTAAATTGCCTCTTTAAAGACCTTCTCTCCAAATATAATGATATTATAAGATCCTGAATCTTAAAATTTCAACATAATGATTTTGGAAGGGATTAAAAGTTCAGCCCACATAGTAAGTGATATAAACTTCATAGAATTTACTTCAAGTACTCTAGGTTTATATGCTGTGCTGGTTGAGAAAAAAATGGTCCCCAAAGGCAGTGCCCAATTAGAAGGTGTGGGTTTTTTGGATTAAGTATGGAAGGAAGGTGTGGAAGTAGGTCTTAGAGGAAGTGTGTTTCTGTAAGATGGGCTTTGAGGTCTCATACATGCTCAAGATACCACCAAATGCCACAGAACACTTCCTGTTGCCTGCAAGATATAGGACTCTGAGCTGCTACTCCAGCAACATGTCTGCCTCCACTCTGCCATGCTTCTTACCATCATAATAATAGACTGAACTATAGGTGAGTCACCCTAATTATATGTTTTCCTCATAAGAGTTGCCATGCTCATGGTATCTCTTCACAGCAATAAAAACCCTAACTAAGACAATATAATCTAGTGAACATTTCAGAAAATTCTAAAATTATGAATGATACATGGGTAGTACTGTCAACAAACCGACCACAGGATAGAGAGAGATGGAAGCATCCTGTGGGCAGTGAGTCCACAAGGAAATTGGTAAGAACTTTTCAAATACTGTATGATTTATTAAGTGTTTTTGTTAGTAAATTTTAATCATAAATTTAACCTATAAAAGCTAATCAAATCTAATTAGAAGACATTTTCCATGCAACTAATTGAAAATAACTTATCAGATAAATCCACATATTTTCAGCTCCTCCTATTACATGATGTGTAGCCCCAATTACTCTAGTTCTTCTCAGGAACCCTGCATAAAATCTCAAAGACATCCATAGACACAATAGACACAAATTAGGGTGGTTGTAGGAAACCAAACAACTAAATGTTGTCGAGAGTTTTGAGTACTTGACAAAGATAGGATCATGAGTAACTAAGAAAAAATATTTTGCTATATATACAAGTAAAATGACCATAAGGGCTTAAAAAATAAGTATAGCTAATGATATAACTGTGACAAAGGTTTTCAAAGGGAACAATAAATTTTTAAATAAACAAGGATACAATAAACTTACATGATGACAAGAACCTATTATGGTAAGAGTTGGGGTCCTGTGTTCTGTGTATATTATTCAAAAGGAAAATAAAAGTCTTTTAGAAGCTAGTATTTAAACCAAGTCAATACAATTCATGCAAATAATAACACAAATGCATCCCATTGGATCTCACATTTGCCATAGTGATATTTATTATAGTGCATTCGTGAAGAAAAGGCAGGCCCAGGAAAGTTTAATGTACTATATTGTTGACACTACTCACATAATAATCATTGTTCTTCAGATTTTACCTTAGAATGGAAGAGGACCTATTTAATTAAAAATATGTATCTAATTATTCTTAGAGTGAGTATAAAGATAAATGTTGATCTTAGTCCATACATTCAAAGACTAAATATAGATGACAGATGTTGAATTATAAAGAATGTAAGATTTGCCTTTCCTCTCTGTTGGTTAATAATTATCCACTGCATATTAGTGTAGAATCCTATACACTATTCTTTGGAGGTTTATTATTAATGAATGGTAGTCATTGAAAGGAGAGTAACAGAGGAAAATAAATAAATTCTCCTCCTCTTTTTCCCCTGAAAGAAATATTGTAATATAGAGAGCTCCTCTTTTTCTGTAAAAGTACCACTTGCTAAACTCCCATACCCAAGGTGCAATCTGCTAGTTATCTTTGTAGATCCTCGTAACATCAAAATTTTTGATTCTTACTACGGCTCTCTTGACTTTTTTGATTATGATTCTTGTCTTTTTCAACTTGACTTCACTAAAATATTAACATCACAAACTCTACCTTTTTGAGTACCTGGGCTTCCTTTCTCTACTTCTTTTTAAAACATTGAAGGCCTTCATAGGTACAACATAATTATAATCTATACTTCTTCATAATGCTTTCATACTGACCAATTGATCCTCAATTAAATATGGAAGTACAGTCAGTTAAAGAAAACTAAAATATGATGGTAGCAAGTCTTCAGTATTAAGTATAGATGTAACATGTGTACATATATGTACACAGTTATGGGTTTGTAAATGTGTATTATGTGTTAACAAGCCACATCAATAGAGACCAAAAAAAGAGATAAATGTTTATATATGAGAATCTAGTTTAAAAATT
Organism: Bramus lutescens; assembly: GCA_001685075.1. Classification (NCBI taxonomy): domain Eukaryota; kingdom Metazoa; phylum Chordata; class Mammalia; order Rodentia; family Cricetidae; genus Bramus; species Bramus lutescens. The sequence continues at coordinate 24,595 of LOEQ01008149.1, forward strand.
TAGTTTGTGTGAATTTGCTGTATTAGTGACATTAAGTTCAAAGTGAAAACCAATGCCTAACTCAAAAATATTTATGATCTCACAAATATACATGTTGATTTTACTCACAAATTTAACCTATGTAAAGCCTGTCAAATCTGTTAATTAGATGACATTTTCCATGAAACTCAACAAAACTAACTTAAGAGAAAAGACCACATATTTCCAGCTCCTCCCCTCCTCAGTTAACTCTTAAATTTAACAAATATCTTAAAACACACTATGATTAATGTAAAATAACTTATTTAACTTAATCATAACTTTTCACAGTTCATTAAGCAAAATATGGTATGTACAAGTATACTTCCATAACTTATTAGTTACAAATTAATATATTATTTGACATGCTTTAAACCTATACAAAAAATTGCTTTAAAATATTCCTTTTTGTTCTGGAGATATAACTATGTAGTATATACAATGTTTGCCTAGCATATATGGGGTTTTTCAGTCAATTCCCTCAATCCGAAAATAAAATATTTCTTCTCCTGGCACATAATCACTTACATAATTAAAATGTAAGTGCCAATGCTTTAAATAGCACATTAAATGTAGTCAAACATGAACATGTGGCAGAATGTCCTAAGCAGTGATAATTCTTTCACAAAAAAGTGTCATCTCTAGAAAAACCATAAGTTACCAAATAGTGAGAAAAAAGCTACCAAACCTTTCTACACTCATTCAAATGGTTCATCGCTATTTACTTCGAAAAGAATATATTCAAAAGCTATCTTAAACATGAATTTCAAAGGTAGCATAAAGTTTGAAATTTTCAAAAGTCAAAGTGAAATCTATATTTCAGTTTATAGTCAATAAAATGATAATAATAAGCTTAGCCAATACTATTCATTGTTATATATCCAAAGTACTCTACATCCTCTTGCAGAGATAATCACTCTTCCAGGTCTATCACCAATCTGTTCATAATAGTCAGAAATTGAAAACAGCTTATATGTTTATCAACTGATGAATGGACAATGAAAATGCACATTTACACAATGGAATATTATTCCATTGTTAAGAAAAACAAAACTGGGCTGGAGAGATGGCTCAGCGGTTAAGGTTAAGAGCACTGGCTGCTCTTCCTGAGGTCCTGAGTTCAATTCCCAGTAACCACATGGTGGCTCACAACCATCTGTAATGAGATCTGGTGCTCTCTTCTGGCCAGCCCACAGACATGCAGGCAGAATACTGTATATAACAAATAAATAAAATACTTAAAAAATTTAAAAAAAAGAAAAACAAAACTGTGAAATTTTCAAGTAAATGGATAGAACTAGAAAAACTGTCCCCAGCGGGGTAACCTAGACCCAAATAGACAAGTACTGTTTATTTTCTCTTCTGTGTGGATGTTACATTTTAAGCTTTTCATATATGTAGTACAATTAGTATAACCACAAGTTAGATCGCCAGTAAGTAACCAGCATGGAGGAGATAATCTATCGAGAAAGAGGAACAAGAATATAGTGTTATGTGTAGAAAAGGGAAAAGCTAGAAGGAGGATAAAATAGGGAGGGAGATGAGAGAGAAGGGTAATGGAGAGAATATGGGGAGGAACAATTAACATTAAAAGCTACTTGAAATTTTTATGAAAACCCACTAATATAGATGCTTCCTAATATATATGAAATCTAAATGTAATCACCAAATTGTAGAGGAGACAATGCTCCCACTAGACATTTTATGCCAACATGTCACTAAATAAAACCACCAGTGCCAGGAATGGGTTGTCATTGACCAAAGGGGTCCCATGGGACCTCCCAAACCACATAAACTATTCACACAGTTATTGATTACTCTCTATAATCTAATGGCAAGTCCTCTTTGCTTAAATAAACATCTACTTATGCCATCTAAATTGGAGAAACCAAATTGGTACCTAACTGGAAATCTCACCCGTATTAATTAGCATTCAAGATTTCAAGATACTGGCAGGTACTCTATGCTACTGGAGGAGAAAGGTAGTCATCGGTATCACCCAGCTACAAATGCGGCAACCAACAGCAGTGACCACCTACAAGATATACTGGTGCAATAGTGTTACAAATGTTATAGTAGTAACCAGCCACTTTCTGTCTAGATTTAAGACCCTCTATATTGAGATGTAACTCATACCTCATGCTGCTAAGGTGACTAAGATGCTGTCACCAGATAGGTCATAGGATTATGGGAAAACCAAATACTTTTATCATGCTAAAGGTACATAGCAATACAATGATTAACTCTTGAGTCACGTGTTGTTACACCCATAGATCAGTACCTCACTCAACTCTCATTAGAGAAGCTAATTCTTTCCGTAGATGGGAATTAAATAGAGACCCAGAGCTGGACAATATGCAGAGTAGAAGACTTTGGAGCACTGGGTCCTAAGTGGGATGTCTTTAACACAACCTTCTTGGGCTCAGGGTTCTATCTGGAGGAGCAGAAAGAAAGATTTCAAGAGTCAGAGGGGATGGACGACTCCAGAGAAATAGTGTCTTCTGTACGCAGCAGGACAGATGTACATATAAACTCTCAGAGACTTTGGAAGATTAAACAAGTGCTGCACGGGTTCAAGTCATATGGGGTCTCAGCACTGAGAGGTGGAAATGGACATAGGATCCCACCTCTAACCAAGAAGCTATTTGCACCTGATTCCTGAAGGCAACGAGAAAGTTTGTTTTCTCCAGTGGAGCATCAACCGCACTCCAGGGCAGGCCCCGTATATGCTCAGGATTTCTTGGCTACTGTAAAACAAACTCTATGACTTTTTTTTTGCTATTTTAGTTTGATTTTGTTTTTTTTTATAACGTGTATGTGGTTTTTTGTTTCATTTTGTTTTTTGATTCGTGTTGGCATTTTTTTTGTTTTACTAATTTTTATTAGTTTGTTCTGATTTTAGTTTTTGTGGTTTTGTGGATTTGGGGGGTTATTTTTGTTGTTGTTTTGTTTTTCCTGTTGTTAGAGAGAGAGAGAGACAAAGAGAGACAGAGACAGAGAGACAGAGACAGAGAGACAGACAGACAGAGAGAATATAATGTTGGATAGAAAGGGAGGTTCTGGGAGAACTTGGAAGAGGGGAAACATGATCAAAATTTATTGTAAAAAATTATATTTGAGCAAATTTAATAAAAATCAACTTTTTGTATAAAAATAAGCACAACTATTATACTTACCAATCACTTCAGAATAAGTAACAATAGCAATAAAAACAAACTGCATTCAGATAGCCAATATGGAATACATCCCAAAAGTTCTGCTGAGTCCTCATTATGACTATTATAATCCTCATTTTACTCTAGGACTGTTAAAATCTAGACATCTGAGATAGTTGATATATTTCTCAAGAAGAATGGGAAAGTAGAAGAAGAACCCTTATCCCCACAAAAGTGCAAGTGCTCTTATTTACTCTCTAAATAAGCAGTCTGCTGATTGTTCTTAAATATCAACTTACCACAACTTCAAATTATCCAAGAAGGAAGCCTTGGCTAAGAAATTATCTAGATGAATTTAGACTACAGACCTGTTTTTGGTGTCTTGTCTGGCTAGTTGAGGTCAGAGTGTCCAGCCCACTCTGGGCAGCACAATCCATGGTCATCAGCTGGTACTAAAATGTATATGAAAGCTAATTCAGCATCAGTCTGCCTGCCAGCCAGCCGGCAATACACTGCACCATTCCTGCCATGCTTTGACTGCAAAGCAACTTATTAGGTCAAAGGTGAAACTATGTGGAACAGCAAGCAAACCTGCTTTTAAGTTCCTGCCCTGACTTCCTGCCTTGACTTCTAGTAGTAATGGGTCATGACCTGTAATTATAAACTGAATAATCTCTTTCCTCCACTGAATTGTTCTTGGTCAGGGTTTTATCATAATAATGGGGGAAATGAAACCAGAACATATATAAACTAAGTATTTTTTATGATTTTAATGATCATTCCTGTATAATTTACAGTCAGCCCAGATAAGCAGAAATACTACATGTAATACTGAATAATGGGTTTATTATTATTCCAAAAAACGAGGAAGCTTTGGAGGAAGTGTCCTATTGGAGAGAATAAGGAATCAGATAAAAAGTGACTGAGATAACATCTTACACCAGTCAGAATGGCTAAGATCAAAAACTTCAACCTACTTCAAGACTCAGCACTACCATTCTTAGGTACACACCCAAAAGATGCTCAATCATACTATAAGGACATTTGCTCAGCTATGTTCATAGCAGCATTATTCATAATAGCCAGAACCTGGAAAAAATCTAGATGTTTCTCAACTGAAGAATGGATAAAGAAAATGTGGTACATTTACACAATGGAGCACTACTCAGCCATAAAAAACAATGACATCTTGAAATGTGCATGGAAATGGATGATCTAGAAAAAAAAATCCTGAGTGAGGTAACCAAGACCCAGAAAGAGGAGCATGCTTTGTACTCTCTCATAAGTGGATTATCCTACCAAAAACAAAGGATAATGAGCCTATAGTTCACTACCACAGAGAAGCTAGGTAACAAGAAGTGCCCTAAGAGAAACACACACGGATCTTCTGGGAAGGGGAAACAGACAAGATCTCCAGAGAAAATTGGGAGCATGGGGGCAGAGAGAGAAAGGAGGACAGAAGGGGAGGAGTAGAGAAAGGGAGGGGAAAGGAGAATTTAAAGAAATGTGATGGTCCAGATGGGGAAAGGACAGAGATGGAGAGCAAAGAAAGAGAAAACATGATTGAGGAAGCCATTATGGAGCTAGCAACAAATCTAGCACTAGAGAAATTCCCAGGAATCCACAAGGATGATCCCAGCTAAGACCCTAAACAATTGTGAAGGGGTGCCTGCAGTGGCCTTGCCCTGTAGTCAGATTGATGACCATTTTTAATCACATCATAGAACCTTCAAACAGCAACTGAGGGATGCAGATGCAGAGATCCACAGTGGTGTTGCCTGAATGTAATCCTAGCACTTCCAAAATAGAGATAGGAAGGTTAGATGGCTTCGATGCATGATCATGGAGGCCATCCTGGGCTATATGAGACAAAAAAAAAGGGAGGAGTAGAGAAAACTTTGCAATATTGTTTGTTCTTAATAAAAACCTGGGGTCAGATACTAGGGGGTGAAATCTGAGAGATCAAAGAAGCAGTGCAGCCAGCCACTAGAGAGACTTTTGACCTCTACCGAAGCTCCGACAGAAGGGGCAAGCATGTCCTCAAACAGCCTCAGCCTGCATCTTCAGACTCTGTTTCCACTTAACCTCAGACTTCATCTGTCTCCTGTCTCTTTCCACCTTATATTCCTTTCTCCACCCAGCCATATCACTCCTGTCTCCACCACCCTAGTTCTGAGATTAAAAACAAGGGATCCCAAATGCTGCAATCACCTTTGTGTGAGCTCTGTTTCTCTTTTAGACAGATTGGATCTTGTGTAGCCCAAGGTGACCTTGAACTGTCAGGAATCCCTCTGCCTCTGTCTCCCAAGTCCTAGAATTAAAGGTGTGTGCCACCACTGCCTGGCCTCTAGTGGTTTAGCTCTGCACTCTGATCTTCAGGAAAGCTTTATTTGTTAAAACACAAACAAAATATCACTGTGACTCTCTAATTTCTCTCTCATTATTAGTGAAACTGGGACTAGTGTAAAGGAATTGATGTTTGTCCAGGTACCAGATTTAAAGCACTGCAAGACTTCCAGCTAACAATATGAAGAGCTGTATACTTTAAATGAACCTCCCAAAGTATAACTAGCATTTCCTTGTTATCTTAACATGGGACATAGTTTTAGTTAAATTGAAAGTAAATAAACCTCTGAAAAATAGAATACATTGTATTGGAATTGAAGAACGTAGCTATGAATGGCTAACAAAATGAAGAGGGTAGCTTTCCTAGGATGACTCAGAAGAGAATCATTGCAAAATCAAAGTGGAAAGCAAATTTAGAGAGCTCAGTAAACAAACTCTACATTTTTTACCTCTAATAGCAAAAGAGAAGTATTCATATAATATGTATCATTTATATATTACTATAGAGAAACACTAAACTAATCCCATATGTTTGTAAAAAGATTTGATGAATTCAATTTGTTATTAATTTGAAAGAAAGTATAAATAAAAGAACCTCTGGCAAAACTGAAAACAATTTCAACTTCTATTATCCCTAAGGAGAGTTTCCATTATAAAGACTAGAAATATCTGTAGTGATAAGAAGTGAGGTGCAATTTCTTTAAATTCGGGATTAACATAAGATTACTTTTTACTACTACTGTTTCTATTCAAATTGTATTGAGTTCTTATTGTCTTAAGAGAAGTAAAATATGTAAAAGTAAATAAAAGCAGCCGAAAGAAAAAGAAAATTAATGGATATGAGATGTTTTTATGCTAAAAGGGTAAGACAATTAGAAGAAAGATTTACTAAAGTTGATTAAAGGTCATTTAAGATGAATTTTTTGGGGGATAGGGCTTCCTATGTAGATAAGAGTTCCTAGGTAGATAAATAGGTGTTTCTGTGTTCACAACTCTTCCATAGTCTGTCTCTGCACTCATTACACTCTGATTCATCCTCCAAATTGTAGAGATTTGTATGCATGAACCATGGTGCCTGGTGCTCAGAGTCCATCTTTTCATAACCAACAAAAAATTTGGACACTGCTAAGAACAAATCTTAATAGAGAGATGCAAACCAATAATGAAAAACTTACTAAAGCTCTCTAAAGGGGACCCAGTGGTTGTACAGGTGTCTCTACTTTGTTAGAAGACTGTCAGTGAACTCACAATACTCTTCAGATTACAAATTTAGGTAAGATAAAATCCGTGCCAGCATTTTAAAGAGTACCTGAAAACTGAGATTTGACCATCTGTTGCATTAACTCTTCCTGCGGAGAGATGAACAGGCATCTCATTATGCTGAATGGGTGTCAATGACAATATCAAAGTATGATTACATCAAAATCTAACTTGATGAAATCTGTGAGTTTACTGGTATTCAGCATAAGTCTCTGGTGAAAAGAAACATACTGGGGTATGGGAGATCTTCCAAACACCCGCATCTCCATTAATACTCATCCACTTGTGAATGGCAACCTAGTGGAAGCTGCATCATGGAGCTGTGCTTTTAATCAACATTTTACTTTGTTTTAAATCTTTTCCATTCGATATACTCTAGCACAGAGGTTCTTAGGGGTTGTCTATTATATATTCTGCATATCAAATATTTTGATTCTAACAGTAGCAAAATTATAATCATTACATTGTGATTCATAACAGTAGCAAAATTATAGTTATGAAGTTATGACAAAATAATTTATGGTTGGGGGTCACACATGAGGGACTTATTAATGGATCCTTGCAGCATTAGAGAAGTTGAGAAACCACTGCTCTAGCAACTCCCAAGATCACTTGCAGCTGGGGAAGAGATAGCAGAATCCCTGGAAGGTCATCTGACTCCCTGAGTGTGCCAGTAGCTCCATCACTATTACTTACAGCTGCCTACCACTCTACCGTTTCTCTCTAGTTTCCAAGCCTACCAGGGATAAAGCCCAATACAGAGAAAAAAAGCAGCATGTAATACAATATTGTTCTCTGATTTTGATCCTATGGAAGCAAAATGTTGCAAAAGTAGCCCACATATACTGAAGAAATATGAATGGGAAGGATTTGCCTTAAAAAACAAAATGTTTTAAGGTGCCTTCTACAGAAAATCTATGTCCTTCTCTCTCTGACATATTTACCCATGAAGCCTGTATGATTTTTGTGAATGTAATTACATTTAGATCCTTTACTATACATTTATTCATACTTCCAAACTATTTCTTCTAGATTTGTTTACTAAGATCTTTGGAGAAAAGTATTATACACTTTAAGGTCTTCTTTTTTTCCATTAAGCATTTTCTATCTGAGGTCTACCCATGATTTTGACTATAGTTATAGTTTATTTATCCTTAGTTTATTACATCTTCCATGTGCATACTACACATGGATAAGTTTAATATTAAGACTAAGGAAATTCAGGATTTTCCTGTATATTTTGCTCTTCTGAGCAATGTTAGAATATTTTCTAGAATCAGTATCCAAAATAATGGTTTTTAATATAGTTTTGAATTTTATGTGTTTGAGTAGCTTGACTGCATGTATATGTATTCTGTATCTATGCAATATCTGAGGAGGTCAAAAGCGGACATCAGATTCCCTGGAAGTTCAACTATAGAGGATTTATGCCATTATGTGTGTACTGGAAACTGAAGTGGGATGCTCCACAAGAGCAGCAAATTCCCTTTTCCACTGAATCTTCTCTCCAGCTCCCAAAGTAGTATTTTTGACTCTGGACAAAATCTTTTTGAAATTGAATATATAATGTCAAAGTATCTTTCTCAATTTGAAATGTATATAGATCTCCAATTCACTATCCATCATTCCTGGAGCTTATACCCTTGTAGGTGCCAGCCTCACACCTGAACCCACAGAGGTCTCTGGCTCTGGCCCATTCCCTCAGCAGTTGCTCCCCTGTACCTTTTCCTGTGGAGTTCGCTGTCTCAGGTCTGTTCCAGCCCAGGTCACTGTCTCAGTCCTGCCTCCACAAATGTCCCTGGTCTCAATTCACTCCCCCTCTCACAGATTTTGCCATCTAAGGCCCACTCCAGCCTACATTGCCAGGTCAGTCCCACTCCCATGGAGCTTGCCACCTCAGGCCTGCTCCAGCCTAGGTTGTTTGCCCAGTCCTGCTTCCTCTAATGTCCCTCCTGCTCTCATGGAGTTCACTGGCCCAGGCCCATTCCGGCCTAGGTCGCTGGCTCAGTCCTGTTTCCATACACATCCTTGGTCTGAATCCGTTCCCACTCACATGAAGCTTGCTCCTCAGGCCTTTCATCAGCGAGGTATTCACATCTTGCCTCCTCTCTCTCTCTGGGTGACGACTGCAGACTCAATTAAAAATTATAAATTATAAAGTTGGCCTTATAAATCTTACTTGTAAGGAGTTGGAGTAGGAGCAATAACCGTTACCAGCCAGTAGGTGTCACAGCACAGTTGTAGCCACATGGCCAGCTTGAACAGTTTGAATTGGTATTTACTGAAAAATATTCTCAAATTAAAAGCAGTTATTCAGTGTAAATCACAGACTGTGCGCTCCTTGTCAGCAGCCACACAGGGGCGGCAAGGCAGCAGCACGCACAGAGACACCCAGGGAAGCCCACACCCTGCCTGAGCTTCTGCAGCCAGGAAAGCTGAACCCACAAGCCAGCTGCAGTGCACCAGTGGCACATATGTCTGGGGACCCAGAGTGGCTCCAAGATGCTGCTGAGGCTAACAGCTACTCAGGGCTGCCACAGGGG
>LOEQ01008149.1:37363-47443 GCA_001685075.1 Bramus lutescens
TATATATATATATATATATACATTTTTAAAGTGTATTTTACATTCTGGCTGCAGTTTTCCATCCCTCTCCTTCTCTAAGTCCTTCCCCCATCCCTGTTCCCACGCCCCAATCCACTCCTCCATTGTTGTTTCTGTTCAGAAAAGGTCAAGTCTCCCATGAATATAAACAAAACACAGTGTATCAAGTTGCAGTAAGAGTAAGCACCTCCACAGAGTCAACTAATTTGGGCTCATAGGGGCTCACAGAGATTGAACCAGGAAGCCTGCATGGGACAGGCACAGACATTCTGCATATATGTGACAGTTGTGTAGCTTGGTCCTCTTTTGGAATCCTAACAGTGGAAGTAGGGACTGTGTCTGACTCTGTTAATGGTTTTAGGAACCCTACTGCCCAATTTCCACTATGAACGTAGATGCAAAAGTTCTCAACTTGCAAACTGAATCCAAGAACACATGAAAAACTTTATCCACCATGAACAAATATGCTTCATCCAGGAGATGCGTGCATGGTTCAAAATACAAAAATATGTCAATGTAATCTACCACATAAACAGACAGGAAAACCAAAAGTACACATGGCCATCTCATCAGATGCAGTAAAACCTTTAACAAAAATCCAACATCCCTTTGATAAAAGGCCTAGAGAGATTAAGTACACAGGAAACATACCTCAGCATAAGAAAGGGAGTTTACAGCAAGCCTATAGCCAACATTAAATTAAATTAAAATAAACCAAAGCAATTCCACTACAATCAGGAACAAGACAAGGTTGTTCCCCCTCTGCATAGCTATTCAAAACAGTACTTGAAGTCTTAGCTAGAGCAACAAGACAACTGAGAGACATCAGGGGTATAAAATTAGAAAGGAAGAAGTTAAAGTATCTTACTTTGCAGATAATATAATAGTATGAATAAATGACTATAAAAATTTTACCAGGAAACTTTTACAGTTCATAAAAATTTCAGCAATATAACCGGACACAAAATTTACACATAAAAATCAGTAGCCCTCCTATATACAAATGACAATAAACTGGGAAAGAAATTAGGGAAACAACAGTTTTCAAAATAGCCTTGAGGAAAATGCACTTGGGATATAATGTAAGAGAGAAAAATAAAAATTAAGAAACAAAATACAATTTTAAGACACTGAAGAAAAAAATGATGAAGATATCAGAAGATGGAGAGATCTCCCATGCTTCTAGACCATTAGGGTTAGTATAGTGAAAATTGCTATCCTACCCAGAAATCTACAGATTCAGTGCAATTCCTATCAAAATACCAATGTAATTCTTCACAGAATTTAATTAATCCCAGCACTTGGGAGGAAGAGGCAGGTGGATCTCTGAGCACATGCAACACGAGATAACTAAAACACTCCTTATGATACTGGAAATGTCACAAACACCACCTCAAATTGTACTACAGAGCTATAGTAATAAAAAGAATACACTATTTAGCACAAAAATAGACATGTTAATCAATGGAAAAGAATAACCCAATATAAGTCCACACAGCTAAGGATAACTATTTTTATAAAGAAACCAGAAGTACACACTGGAAACAAAGACAGCATCATCAACAAATAGCAGTGATCAAACTGAATATTTACATGTAGAGTGCAAATAGATCTATACATAGCACCCTGCACAACACTCAACTCCAAATGGATCAAGGGCCTCAACATGCAGCCAGAGACACTGAACCTCCTAGGAATGAATGTAGGGAATAGTTTTGAGCTCATTGGTCTAGGAAAAGGCTTTTTGAAAGGAACACTGATATCACTGACATTAAGAACAATTAATAAGTGAATGTCATGAAACTGAATAGCTCCTGCATGGCAAAGGACTTCAACATTTGTACAAAACATCAGGCTACAAAATGGATATGATATTTTTCCAAATATACATCTGATAGATGTTTACATCAAGAACTAAAAAAGAAAAAAGAAAAACCAACTGGACATCAAGACAACAATTAACCCAATTAAAAAATGGGGTAATGATCTAATCAGAGAATTCTCAAAAAAGGAAAGTCAAACGGCTGAGAAGCACTTAAAGAAATATTCAACATCCTCAGCCATCAGCAAAATGCAAATCAAAATTACATTGAGATTTCTTCTTACACCGATAAGAATGGCCAAGATCAATAAAATAAATGATTGGTCAACCTGGGAAGGATATGGGGTAAGAGGAGCACAAGTCCATTGCCAGTGGAACTGCAAATGTGTACAGCCACTATGAAAATCAGTGTAGTGGTCCCTCAGGAAGATGGGAACCTATCTACCTAAAGATCTAACTATACCACTCTTGGCATATAAACAAAGGATACTTCAACCTACTACAAAGACACTTGCTCAACCGTGTTCACTATTGATCTATTTATAGTAACCAGAAAGTGGAACAACTTGGATACCCATCAATAAATGAATGGTTAAAGAAAACGTAAACTATTTGTACCATGGAATATTTGTCATTAAAAAATTGAAATTGTGAAATTTGCAGGTAAATGGATAGAACCAAAAAAGCAATCATCCTGTGTGAGGTAACTCAGACCTAGAAAGACAAATATGGTATATATTTGCTTATATGTGGATATTAGCTGTTAAGTCATCCGTAAGCAAACTATAAGCCAAATAAGCAAAGGTTAGATAGAGAGTAAGAGACTTGGTGCTGGTGTGGGGAGGAGCTCCGTAGGAAGTGGAAATAGAGCAGATAGTTATGGATGGAGGACCACACAGGGAAGGGAAGATCAAGGTAAGGGTGAGAATATGTGGAGACAAATAAAGCTAAGGGACATTTGAGGGGTCATATGGAAACCTGATTCAAAAGGAACTTCCTACAATATATACATATGCAAAGATTATCTAAATGAAATTGCAAAATAATGGGGAGACATAACTCTAACTAGCCATCTCTTGTCACCAAATGAGGTTTACAGTACCAGGAATGGATGATATCTATTTAGGCTGTTGACTAGAGGGGTCCCATACAAACCCACAAGCAACCAAGGCTGTTAAGGATAGGTATATACAGCAGTACAAAACATACTCAGTGGTACCTTTGGAGGCTTTCTGTCTCCTAATGTTAAGTCAGGGGATTTTTTCTCCTATGTTACAAGTCCTTTACATATTTGTTATGGCTACCATTTGGGATTTTTATGGGGTTCCTGTGTGTACAGCTGTGTGTGTCTATACATCTTTATGCATTTCTTTGGCACTTTTTCTTGTTTGGTTATTTTATCATATTTCAAATTGTGTACTTTTGGTTTTTTTCTGATCGTATGTGCAGGCCAGAAAATGTGAGCCTATTTCCACCTGGACCAAAGGTCAGAGAGCTGGAACTTACCTCTAATTCCTTCAAGATTATTGTGCTTCGGCCTCAAACTAAGGTCCCTCTTAGACTCAGGTCAGAGAGTTCTACTGTCTCAAGGTTATTATTGTTGACAGGTGTGGCTAATATCCACACCTTGTACGTCACCTGTTGAGAAGTAGATCTGTTTTTACCTTAAGCAAAAGTCTAAAGATCCAACTAAGGTTCCAGTTCCCTTAAGGGGATAACAGTGGATTCCACCTAGAGAGTGGTTTGTCCACAGAATGCTTTGGTCTAGGGTGTGAGCCTGACTTGTTTTGCTCTAGCAACAGAATGTTTAACTATGGATGTAGCCCACAACCTTCAATTGGTATGTTTATTTCCTTGTATCATGTTAATGTAGTTTTGTCTTACTCTTACCTTTTGGGGTCAGGGGTATTTTAAGCAGTTGGAAATTAAATGTGGGCTAATTTCAGTACTCCCTGGAGCTCCTTTCTGATATTATTCTATACGTTTCTCTGTTTACTTATTTTCGTTTGCCTCATCATAATCTTTACTATATTTCTAAATCCCCATGCAAGAGGTATTTTTTGTCGAGGGTGGTCCCTGACAATTATATTTTATTTTGTTATCATTCCATAGGAGAAAATGATAGAAAAAAAGAGAAGGGTGATTAATAAATTCTCGATTCTGGCATCTTTTCTGACCTCTACCAGCATGGAATCCTGTTTGTTGATTTGATTTGGTTTGGTTTCACTTCAGAGATTTAAACTTTCAGGTAAAATAAAATTTTCTGTCAGTCTGCATTGTGTATATCCCATCAGAGATGGAAAAGGAAAATGCTCCTGTAAGAAACAAACCTCTGTGTAAAAGATGTTTCCACTACAGTATAAGAAATACACCGCATCAGGGGTATAGACTACACATTTGAGCTGGCCGGCTATTAGTATAGGGTATCCCACGACACATTAAGGAGTCAAGACCTAGCATCCATCAGACTGTGTCCCTTAGCCATCCTTCCATCCCTAGGATATCGTAAAGCAGATGGATTGCATTATTCAATCCTTGAACTCTAGCCCTCAGAGAAAAGACTAAATGAAAAATGACAAAAACCCCGTAAAAGAGTAACTAGACTCAATCTCAACTTTTCAGATGGAAAAGGTCTGTGAAAAACAGCTGTATTCTAATAAGTCTGAAAGTAATTGCTTTTAATAGTGAGCTGATCCTACAATACAAAATTAAGAACAAAGAAACAAATAGTACATGAGAGTTCACATCTGGGCAGGATCAGACAAATCTCCATAATGACTCATGTATAAAATATTTAATAAAAACAAGAGATGAATTTTTCTCAAAAGGAACTCATAAGGTAGATGACAAAATAAAATTAAACAGACATGAAATTTACAAAATTGGCTGGGTGGTGATAGTACACACCTTTAATGCCAGCACTAGGGAGGCAGAGGCTGGCACATCGCTTTCAGTTTGAGGGCAATTTGGTCTACAAAGTGAGTTCCAGGATTGCCAGGACTACACAGAGAAACCCTTCCCTTCCTGCAAAAAGAGGGCATGCTGGAACACAGAATATTAAAGTCACGAAATCATTTCAAAGGCGATAACACAGAAGAGCTAAGAGCTGAGTAGCACTGAGACAGAACAGATGTAAACTTAATACCAATGCCAATTGTTAAAAATTGGCATCAATTTTATGTCCTTAATGTGTGCAAAGCACCATGTGGCTACTATTTTAACCACGTTTTTGACCTTTGTTAAGCTTTGTTAAGTTACATTATACATTTGTTTTAAACAAATTCCAAAATTCTTATTCACTCCATGATTTTGTGAACACATATCTTAGAGTTCACCCACCATTAATATTATTTATGAATGATAACATCTAGTTGTGTCTTCCCTTTAGTTTACAACTTAGCTATGAAAATACTGGCACTTGATTTGGTAGGTTAAAAAAACTCCCTTAATATGTTTTTTATTAATTTTTTTCTATTCCTACAAAGTATTTTAATGACCTTCATTTTCTCCCCTGCCCTTAACTCCTCTCAAATCCACAGTCCTCCAACTTCATCTTCTTTTTAATTTTTAATCAGTGAATTGATTAAAATTTGTGCTGCTTATGGAGTCGTGCTATTACTTTTAAAAGCTGTTTTCAGGTTTATTTCATGAGTGTTTGGCCTGCATGTATGTATGTGCCCCACATGTGTGCTTGGTACTCATGGAGGTCATTTTGACTGGAACTGAAGTTATAGATAGTTGTGGGTGCTGGAAACCAAACCTGGGGACTCAGTAAGACAGTCAAGCTCTTTTAACTATGGAGTCATCTTTCAAGGCTTTAAGGTCTATTTTTTAAGATTTATTTTAAATAGGATGTGTTGTGTAGGTATGTGAACATGAGTGTTTTTTGTGCCTTCAGAGTCTACATGGCAGTTTCCCTGGGATTGGCAGTTATAAAAGTTTGTGAGCTGCCTGCTGTGGTACTTGGAATAAACTCAGGTCCTCAGGAAGAGCACCATAAGCTCCTAACTAGAACGCCATCACTCTACTCTAATTTCTTAAATGTATTACCTCACGCAATCCTAAAATAACAACCTGATGTCTTAAACTCATTTCAAAAATGTATAAATAAAAGAATAGTGGTTTTAGTTTATCCCAGTAGGGGTGTTAGCTTAGATTAACATCTAGTCTTTCTACAATAGTTTTCCTTCCTATCTCCTATAAATTGTTGTGATTTTTAAATTTATAGTTGGAGGTTTAACTTTTGACCACAATCATTATTTTCTATACTATTTGATGTAGGAGGGTCATCTGTCTATGTGTTAACTTTCATTGGTTAATAAANGGTATAAGCTAGCCGTGCGGGAGCCGGGCAGGACGAAAAGCAGGGCCCGCTCCCCTTATTACTACAACTATTTGCCTTAAAAATAACATAAAGACTTACTCTTTTGACTTTGGGAGTGTGTGTATATGTGAGGTAAGTGCAGTTGCCCACAGAGGCCAGAAAATCCTGTCAGATCTGCAACTGGAAATTTTGTGCTTGGGATCTGATGGATGTGGGTCCTGGGAACTGAACTCCAGTCCTCTGCAAAATGAGGAACAACTCTTAACCACTGAACCACCACAGGAACTGAAGAGACAGTTCAGTGGTTAAGAGTTCTTCAGTCCCTGTGGTGGTTTGAATAGGAATGGTCCCATAAACGCAAGTGTTTGAATGTTTGGCCCCTAGAAAGTGGCAACATTAGGTGTGGTCTTGTTGGAGGAAGTGTGTCACTGTGGAGGTGGCCTTTGAGGTATCACATGCTGAAGCTATGCCTAGTGTATTACACATTCTACTTCTACTGTCTGTGCATCAAGATGTAGAATTCTCAGCTCCTTCTCCAGCACGTTTGTCTGCATGCCACCATGTCCCACCATAATGATAATGGACTAAACCTCTGAAACTGTAAGCCACCCAATTATATGTTGTTTCCAGGGTCATGGTGTCTCTTCACAGCAATAGAAACACTAAGACAGTCTCTACCTCAAGTATTTTGAGTGTAGATTAAGTGATTATGATACACAATTATAATGTTTAAGGCAGGCATGACTGGTACTAAAGGATGTCTTTAGGCTCAGTCCTTAGATCAATACTGGCATTAACAATCAGAAAGTCCTGCTTAAATTATGTCAGGGGTAGTAATAAGAGTATAAAAAATATCTGCCACAGACAATTGATGCTAGAGATGATACATATTTTAATTTAAAAAATGAATATTTTAGACTAAATATGCTGAACATAATTCCATTCTTTAGATGCAGCAAAAATGAATTACAAAATGATCAACTTTCAAATAAATGCTTTCTAATTAAGCCAAAAATGTGTATAGTCCCACTGGTTTTCTGTCTTTCTTATTGTTTTCCATAAAATCTGGAGACTCAATCAACTAAATGAAAAGGTTTTATTGGGTAATATTTTCAATTTAGTTTTAAATATGTATTTCAAATAGTAAATGATTGGTTTTTGCAGTTGTGAATAACTACAAATATATTAATATAGGTTCTAAATTAAATTATCCACTTTGAATATTTTTACTTTTATTATTTGTGGATTTTACATGATGTATTCCAATCCCACTTACCTTCCATCTTTGCATCTGCCCTCTGCCCTTGCAACCTACCCCACAATAAAAACCAAATTTAAAATAAAAACCAAAGACCAAACAAAACAGAGAAACAAAAACAAAGCAAACTAAAATAAAAATATTAAAAATTAATAAAGATAGAAGAATCTTGTCACAGAAGATGTAGTGCGGTCTGTTTTGCCACACTCCATTCATCTTTACTTGCAAGTGTTTATTGCTAGGATTGTTGGTCAGACTCAAGGCCCTGGCTTCTGCTACACGGTCGATAAGGGTTCTCACTGGAGCTCGTCTTGGATGTCCTGTTGTTCTGTGTCTTAGAGATCCTGCTGTTTTGCAACTTTAAGTTTGTCATCTGTAAGTTTGTCCCCTTCACATGGTCCAACATACAGATGAGGTGGATGTTGGGGTGGGCGAACTCATAGCCCTTTATCTGGTCGTGGGTCGTAGCTGGGGTGGTGAGCTCTTTGACACTATTGGGGTGAGCTCACCCCAATACAGCAAGGAGCCATGCCGGTTCTCCTGCTCCGGTCCCCCTCACTCATTCACCAGGGCCAGCTCTATTGTTTGCCAGGCAAGGTGCAGGACCCTCTCTCCTGGTTGCTGTAGTGGGAATAGGAGGAGGCAGGTCAGCTCTCATGCCTCATCCTCTCAGGGCTGGCTCACTCACTCCCGACAACAGGCTCAGATCTAGTTTGCTATCCAGGTGGGGTGCAGGGCCCACCCTCCTGTGTGCTACAGCTGGTGAGGGGCAGGGATAGCTCTCTAACTCATGTGGGGCCTATCACTCGCCTGCCACAGGTGGTAAGACTAAGGGCGGCAGACAAGCGGGTGGGGGCGTTGGAGTCAGCTCTCCTGCTCTCAGGCCTTTAGCATTGGCCTACCTGTATCCCCAACTGCAGGAACACAGGGTCAGCTCTAGTGTGCTTCTTAGGTGAGGTGCACGGCTAGGCTAAGATGACAGGTAGGGTCACCTTCAGTGCATGCCTGTAGCGAGGGGTGGGGTCATCTTTCTTCAGTGCTGGGACAAACTCTCCCCTGAGGGGAAGGGCCTCCTTGCCCGCTGCAGTATCCAGGGGCAGGGCCAGCCATCCCAAGGCCAATGAAGGGTGGGGCTGACTCGGCACAGTGTGGTTCCGATGACCAGCCCCTCCACCATGCTCACATGGGTCATGAACACCACCATGGACCCCAGCCATAGTAGGACCATGGATGCAGATACGGCACTTGTCAGCAGCTTGGGTCTGAACGCCATCATGACCCAGGTGACAACACAGGCCACCTACATCAGCATGGCCCTGTCGGCAACAGCACAGCCCCAGGGCACCAACATACCAGGTGGTTGCCCAAACCCTGGGCATTTGCAGAGCCCTCAGTGGCAACTGGAGCCACAAAGACCACCTCAGATCCTGGCCTCCACAAGGCCACAGACCCAGACATGGCCCTAGACAGCTGCCTGTGTCTGGATGTCTCCATGGCTCAGGGTGGCACCAGTCAAGATTAGCATGGCCCTGGGTACAACATGGTCTGTGGACACCAATGTGGTCCAAGGTGTCCGGTCAGATCCATCTTCCACATGGCCCTCAATGACAACAGGAACCCAGGACGTTAACTCAGATCCTGGCTGCTGAAGGGCCAAACACCTAGACATGACTGTCTATAGCAATCCTGACCCGGATGACACCATGGCCCCAGATGTCGGGTGTATAGGCCACTCAGATTAGGATGTCCCTGGTGGCAGCCTGGTCCTCAGATACCCTCATAGCCACAGGTTGTTGCCCAGACCACAGACATCTATGTGGCCTTTGATGGCAACATGGGCCATGGACATTTCTATAGACCCTGGCTTTACTATTACCCAGACAGTAAACAGCTGTTTTGTTGCACATGAATATAGGTTCTAAATTAAATTTTCCACTTTGAATAAAAATTTTAAAATAAAGAGCCTTAATACAATTTTTCTTGAGTCCAAATGATCTCATCAAATTTTTCAAGTAAGAATTTGAAACTTTGAAATCAGAAATATCAAATAAAATCATAGCTTAGGAACATAGAGAAAACTTTCAAAGAAAACCAACTGGTGAAACTACATCTATATCAACATTAAAGAAAAAGGAGTTATAATTTATTTCAAGAGAGATGGCCCAGTAGGTAGATGGAGAGCTAATTCCTAGAAATTGTCCTGTCTTCCTCAAATATGACTCTTCCACCCCAATGTCTGAAATAAGAATTAGATAATCACTTATAATGCAAAACTGTAGGAAAATTACGTAGACGTGGAAGCAGATAAGACCCAGAAGACTGGCCTTGTAATCAGAAAACAGGAGTTCCATCCTGGCAACCAGGAAGTTGCTAGGAGTGGTGGCCTGTTTGTAATTCAAGCACTGGTAAACCAGAGCTTGGCAGGCACTGAGGCGAGCTGCCCACAAGGTCTAGCTTATTTAGCAAGCTCTAGAACCTAGTAAGACCCTGCCTCAAAATACAAGGTAAGGTCTTTGAACATGGTTGTGTTTAAAGACCTTGCTGAACAAACACAAGAACTGGTATATGGACTTGGACCCCCAGGATCCCTGTCAAAACCACTTAAAGGCCAGGCGGTGGTGGCACATGCCTTTAATCCCAGCACTTGGGAGGCAGAGG
>LOEQ01008150.1:27543-55083 GCA_001685075.1 Bramus lutescens
TATCTGTTGATCTGTCTATACATACACCTGTGTATCTATTATCTACCACCTATATATCTATTATCAACTTGTCATCTATCATTTATATCCTTTATAATCTATTGATTCATTCATCCATCAACTGTTATTTATCTAGTATTATGCATTTATCCATCATCTATGTACTAATATGTCGATAATTTATTTATTTACACCTATTTATTTACCATCTATCTGTTGTCTATTTATTTGTCTCCTAATTATCTTCTATCTATTATAACATAATCTGTAGACCCAAATATATTATTTAATGCTGAAAAATAAGTAAACAGTAAATATAATGTACTTGTATGGCAACTCTTCTCTATTGAAACATTACCTCCTAAAGGGAGGAGGGAGGCTCATGGGATTCAGAAAATACACTAAACTTACAAGTCTGAGAAAGCTCCTGAAACTTACAAGATTCACAATGCCCGTTCTTAAAGGCTGTATAAACAGGAGCAATTGCTGGGCAGAGGAAACTCTATCACTGGCTGAACTGCATGCAGGAGACTCTCTGACCTATGGTGTTCTCTGCAAGTTCATGCAAAGAGCTCCAGGGATTCAGCTTTCATGAGTTGTTACCTAAGCTGGGATAAGTTTTCCAGTGACACAGTTGCATCTGAGTCAACTAACAGATATCTCTTATATTCTCTTAAGTTCCATGAATTTATGTGGACTAATTTCTTTGGTCTGTGTTGGTTCCTTGACAGGCTTGAATAACTGTTCCATCTGCCCAGGAAAGGTCACACAGCAAGATTCAACTCTAGAGTTGGGGACAGAAGAAAGGTAATAAATCCAATTCATCGCAGCCAGACCACACAGCTTCAGTGACAAGTGAACTCTGAGACAGGAATCCTCAGTAGTCCTAAGAGCATGGTCACAAGCAGCACAAGAGAGTTCCAACAAACATACTGCATTGTTATTTCAACTGTGGTTCATTAGTTATCTCACTGAGGATGGAGGAACAACATGAATAGCAGACTTCCTTTAAAGCCACGTATATACATCCACTCTGCCATAAAACCACAAAACATGATCCAGACAATAAATTTAAAAAGTCAACCATAAGGTATTATTAAGTGCGTCATGTCTATCGACCAATTTAGTAATGTAATTCATATTAAAAAAAACTTGCTTACATATAACTTATTAACAAAAATGTAATTATGAAATAAGCTAAACCATATGGGTATATGTCTTCAGTGGGTCAATGTTCTGGATAAACAGGTTAAATTTAGCCATTAAAACTGGAGTTAAACAAGTATTTTTAAAGGATGTTTAACTTTTGGCAGTTATTGATTGACTGGTGTATGTGTGCATGTGCACACATGAAAACACATATCGTGGTGTGCATGTGGAGGTCAGAGGACAAGGTACAGGAGTAAGTTTTCTTCTTCCTCCATGTGTATTCCAAGGATTAAACTCAGGTCATCTGGCTTAGTGACAAGCACCTTTAATGAGCCACTTTGCCAGTCTTATAGCAAATATTCTATGATTTATACATTATCTCTAATTTATAAAACTGTAGAGATAGGATTTTTCTTAGACACCAATACAGACACCCATTTTATCTAAATTCATAATCTCTGCAAAAATACTGTCAGGTTTTCTCTACAACCAAACTTCATCAGTTCATTGTTAAGGTCATTTGGGGAAACAAATAAACAAGAATAGCAAAGGACACAGTAATGAAGGTCAATAAGGTAGCTGGGGCAGAGTGTTACATCAAACCATAGTAAAATACATTGTAGGTCTTCTAGAATTAAAGCAGCTTAGCATCAGAACATGAAACTTACAGCCTAATAAGCACAGACCAATAAGCCAGACACCTATTCTGACCTATCTATTCATCAAAAGCCAAAACATACACCATGTACAAGTTGTGAGGAAATGAGCCATCGCTAGTGTTTCTGGTAGGAGTGAAAAATGAAGGCGATATTGGTAAGCTATTATAAATTACATATGTATTTATGTATATGCTATATCATCCAAACATCCCACTCCTAAGAGCCTGTCTTAGCTTTCTGCTACTGTAACAAAAACATGGGCCTAGAAAAGCTTGGAAGAAGAAAGGATTTCTTTGACTGACATTTCAGGTCACAGGTCACCACAGTCCATCACTGAGGGAAGTCGAGGCAGACTAGACTGTTATATATAAGATAAAATAAATGGTCCTAAATAGACAATTAGTTGGAAGGTAATCATAACCATTGTATTGAAGCTACCTGGATAACTTTGAAGTCCGGTAATTCTCTTGAACTTTCGGGATGGGAACATTCTAACACTGTTATTGATGAAGTCAGACAACTATATAAGAATTAGCTTCCTGTAGATTCTTTGGCATCGTATTGCTGGAAGCAACATTGGAATCATTTCCATTTCCAGGGATATAGAATGTAGGTAATGTAAGAAAAAACAAACAACAACATGGGTTCTTATATGATATTCTAATTCCACAATTTCTGATATTTTTAAAAACTTAATTTCTGGAGCAGGAGAAGGAAGATGGAGAGGTAATATCAAACGAATTAAGGTAAAAACTGTAAATTCTCCTGAATTTGAATTGGTGGTATCAACACAACTGTTGGTTTATAATCTTTAGAAACAAATCTAGGGGCTGGGGAGATGCTTCAAAGAGCAAAGTGCTTGCCCTGCAAACATGATAGCCTAAACTTGATTCCCCGTACTCAAGAAAAGAGTTTAACACAATAACCAACATCTATAATCCAATCCTGGAGCGGTAGGAACAAGAGGACCTCTGGTGCTCATTGATCAGGTAGTCTGACTTAATCAGTTTGAGAGACCCTTTCTCAAAAAATAAGATTAAGGGTGATAG
Source organism: Bramus lutescens (assembly GCA_001685075.1). Taxonomy (NCBI): domain Eukaryota; kingdom Metazoa; phylum Chordata; class Mammalia; order Rodentia; family Cricetidae; genus Bramus; species Bramus lutescens. The sequence continues at coordinate 30,401 of LOEQ01008150.1, forward strand.
GGATGGACCCTTGGCACTAACCTCTGACCTACACACACACACACACACACACACACACACACGTTATTTATTTCCTGGGATTGTCCACTGAGAAGCCATCCCATTAGCAATGATGACACCTGCAGACTAGACTGTGATGTCTAAATAGTCATTCCCATTTAAAAAAACAACCAGAGATCCCTGTGGAAATGACTGCTTTTCAGATATAGTTTAGATTTGGCTGGTATCCTACCTTAGGAGAAGGACCCTATAAAAGAATATAAGTTTCTTGTGAAAGCACTCAAGAACCAACATAATAATAAAATCTCTGCTGGTCAAAGTGGAGACAAATGGTACAGCAATAAAAAGAATACCTACATTGGAGTGAAATATTTTAAGGAATATTTATTTTGCATATGTACTTTATGCTCACTCATATTGTATAATTAAAGATCATTAAAACCACCCTAAAATAAATAGCATGCCAGCTAGCCCTCACAGGAGAACGTTTCTTAATTCATTCATTAGTTTGAAAACTGTTAACTATGAGTAAAAGAAACAAATGTTGATCCCAATTTCCCTACACAAATTGGACTACTAGGCATTACATGAGGAAAAATGTTATATTTAAACTCTAATCATTTGCAAGCCCTGAGGAAAGGGGAGATATATACCAAAGCTTGTGTCCAAAACCTCTAGACAAAGAGAAAAGAAGCCCCCTCTCTGGGAGAAGCTGAGCCCACAATATCTGTTTGCTTTTTTTTTCTCACTGTGACAAACACCATAATCAAAGCAATTTGGAGAGGGAAGGGTTATTTCTGCTTACAATTCTCAGGTCAGACTCCATCAGTGAGGGAACTCAGAGCAGGAAGTCAAAGCAGGAACCTGGAGGCAAGACCTGAAGCAGAAGCCATGGAGTATCACTGCCTACTGGCTTGCTCCTCATGGCTTGCTCAGCTTGCTTTCTTACGCAACCCTCCAAGGGGTGACACCACACGCAGAAGATTGAGCCCACCCACATCAATCATTAAAACCAATTTAAAAAATCTCATAAAAAAAATCTCATAGACTTTCCTCTAGGTCAGTCTGAGGGAGGCATTTTCTAAATTGATGTTCTTTCTTCCTGAATACTCTGAGATTTGTGTCAAGTTGACAAAAGCCAACCATCAGAGTCACTTACAAGCCGGCTTTACCTACCATCAATTAACCATCAGGACTATCTGATTGGGCCTCTAGGTTCACCTATCAGTTTATAGAAAATTCAGAGGGCAGAGCCAGAGTCACGTGGGCACAGTACATAAAATCGAGGGAAAAACTGATTCCATTAATTCCATGAATAATTTTCAGGGAAAGAGTGGAAAAGGCTACCAATTAACAGCTATTTCAGAGATTCATCAAGGAATTTGGTAATTATTTAGATCACAGTTTAAATAAACACAGAAAAGTAATACATTTAAAACTTTCACAAGACAATTGAAAAGTTTAACACTGATATTTAAAATATAAAAAATATTCACCAGGACCAAGAACATGAGAGAATTCATTTATTTATATTTATAACTATTAATGTTATCTTGTTCCTTTCTGGATTAATTGACCATTTGTTTTTCCTTTGAAAACAAACTTTGTCAGAAATTGTTCTAAGACAATAGAATTAGCACCTTTAGATCACATTCTTAATTCACCTTTTGATAATTTAATGTGTTTATACAGGTTTTTTGGTCCTATACACCTCATATTATGTGCTCTTACCCTCCCACACAAACTAAACCCCTTCCTAGCAAGTTCTTCTCTTCGTGTCTCTTTGTCTAAGACACACTACATTTAATTAGGATCGGTAACATCTCTTTCACCTGGGCCAATTCCTTTGAATGTCTTGAACAACATGGATGCGTATTTCATCAGGAGGTCCTTACCCCACGACGATATTAATAATCCAGAAAGGTCAATGCCTGTTTTAGCCTTCCCAGACTACCTACAAAGATGTTCAGACACAATGAATTCTCAGAGACAATCACCTAATTACTCCAAGATGATAAAATGAGTACATGGCCGGAAACCCTCTGCTGGAACTAAACACAAGCCTAGAAGACCACCCATTCCCAGTTACAAACTAAGTTTTGTTTCCTTCAAACATTTACTTTCTGTTTTCAGACGTATTGTTTTATTTCCTGGGGGCCAGGAAAAGAAGGAAGATGAAAAGGAGAGGGAGGAGAAGAAGAAGAGAAAGAAGAGGAGGAGGAGGAGGAGGAGGAAGAGAGGGAGGAAGAAGAAATTGAATGGGAAAAGAAAAAACATCTTTTAATAACTGTCAAATGAAAATTATGAATAAAGTTACTAAAAAATTTAGCAACTGAAAAAAAAGAGCTACAACGTGACATCCTATTTCTGAAGCCTTCTAATCTTCAGTCCCTTTTTCCCAAATATTCAGACTTCATTATAGAAAAGCAATTCCAAAATCCAAGCGTCTTCAAATAATGGGCACTTAAAATTAGTAGATAATAGGAAATTTGAATAAAGAGACTTTTCTCATTAAACGTTCCCTGCGCTTCTGTTTTTTCTTTCATGATGGGCACTTTGACTGAATAATTTCTATAAGAAATCTAATAGTCTACTGAGATAAAAATAAATAAATAAATAAATGAACTCATCCAACTTTCACTGTCAAGGACACTGAAGCAAACAGTTGCATTCTACAGAAGAGAAATAACTTCCCACAGTCACAAGGAAGATACAGGGGTATGCGGCTGTTATGAACGAAATCCTAACAGAAAAAAATTCAAAGAGGGCAACTGAGGGCATGTAGAAATGAAAGAAGAACAAGGTCAAACTGAATTTATTATAACAATATTTCTGAGAAAATTCTAGAAATCTATTGAATGAATTAGAGGAGTGCACAACTCTCCTGGTCATCCAAGGGTCTCTCTACTAACACAGCCCCTTTCCCGTATCAATCCTCACCCCAAATCTTCACAACAGTGTGATTAAAGCTTCCAACTGGCCAGGTTTCATGGTGGAATAAAAGTATTCTTCCCCGCTCTCTGTTTGTGAGGAAAAGTGAGAAACCCTAAATTTCTGTTCTCCTGACTCAAACCAAACCCTGGCTTTCTTCTCTCTCCCAGAAAACTCAAATGCTGGGGTAGTTTGAGGGTGAGGATCTGCATTCAGATCTCAACCACAGTTCCTGGGGTAGCTCCACAACTGGTCAAAGTTTTCCCAGGACAGTTGGTGGCGGCATAACCCACCATTACTTTCTCAAACCATCTCTATGAGCAGTGTCTGCTCAGTCCCTGATGAGATTTCTATTGGCAGGCCCTTGCTCGTTCAAAGCCCTGGGAAATTTGACAGCATTGCATCATCCTCCTAACTGCATTTGCCGCAAGTGTTTGTGGTTGTTGGAGATGAAGTCCATTTTTGTTCTCGTCTGTTGTCTTCTTAAGATTTCTTAAGAACCCTCTTCAATTCCACCTGTCCACGTGGAGCATGGCATTCTAAGTCTTCCTCTTCAAAGAGCAACCAGAGAAGCAGCAGGTTTAGGATTCTATGACTAGAACTACATAATATCACCCCATACACCAGACCTACTGTATTTGATGAAAAGCTCCAGGTAATTCTTTTTTTAATGTTTTAAATTACATCTACTTGTTTATCTGTCTGTTTGTTTATTGAGGGGTCATGCTATACCGCACCATGCATGTGGAGGTCAGAGGACAACTTAAGGGAGTTGCTTCTCTCTTTCAACCATGTTGTTTCTGGGGATTAAATTCCGATGACCAGGTTTTGCAGCAAATGTCTTGACACACTGAATAATCTCACCGGCACCTATGGGGTTTTTGTGTAGTGTTCATTTGAGAAGTTTGGGCTGGGAAGTTGTTTCAGTCAATAAGGTGCCTGCCTTGTAAGCCCAATGACTTGAATTCTAAACTTCAGTGTCCTTGTAAAATTTACGACCATCTGTCATCCCAGTGCTAGTGGTGGGAGGATAGAGACAGAAGGGTCCCTGGAGCTCATTTAACCAGTCAGGCTAACCCAATAGACGAGTTTCAGGTTCGGGGAACCACCCTGTTTCAAAAGCTGTGATGGAGTGTGATGGAAAAACACATCTGTCGTCAGCCTCTGGCTTCCATGTGCATGCACACATCTACTCAAGCATCTACATGTTTATTCCACAAATGCACATGCAATGTGCGAGAAGTCAAACACAGAAAATGAATTTTTACTTCATTGTGTTACACGTCCATAGAAAACAAAGAGGCATACATTGAAAATTTCTTTGGGAACGAATCCCTTTTTTGAAGGGTTAAGTTTTGAAGGGAATTCCCAATAGCACATAGAAAGTCAGAGTTATAGCCACAGGAGGCATGTGCTGAAGCCAATGAATGGTTTGCTAATACGGAAAAAGGACAATTTGTGTCGGCTGATTTCGTTTGCAAACCGTATGTCATGTTTGTGCAAGCAATGACAAGTAGGAGACCCCTCTAGTCTTCCTACCAAATTTATGTCTTGTAACACATAAGGGCTCTTCTAATTTCATAAAGATGTCCATAATGACAGTTTCTTGGACCTGTTTCTTATGACAAAAAATGATAATCTGAAAATGACTTTTAATGTTCTCTGAATTAACTGTAACTTTATAACAATCCTTCAGTAACTCCAGAAATTGTGCTAATTAAACTCTGTCACTGTCTTGGGTGGTTCTTGCCTATGAAGTCTAACGTGGCATTTAAATACCCCCACATCATTCCAGCCAGGCATTCTTAGAGAAAGGGTGTGACAGGCTGAGCATTTAACAAGCAGTAGCGTGATTGCTAGCAAGAAGAACTTCTGAGAAGTTCAGCATACTCTCCCATTAGAAATATCACATCCGACAAGATGGAACAGATTTCTGGGGCCCAGTCTGCAATCCTGTGTCTGCAGCTCAATGAAGCTAGGTTTAGAGCAAGTTGCCTAGGCGATGCCAAATAAAATTCTTCAAGAACCATCCCATGAAGGAGATTGTGTGGAGATGTTACACCATCATAGATTCACCCCACCCCAGAGTCTGGGCACAAAACTGCTCCCAGCAATAGTGTACAGGATCAAGTTTCTCATGGTTATGGTTCAGACCTTTACAGCCCCATTTAACACAAAATGTGTTCTTGCCTCAATGACGTGGTCAACTAGTTCCCTGTAATTTTCCTATCAACAACTGGACTCCCTACCAGTCCTTTATTCCTTGGTAGTTAAGGATCCTGTCCTCAAAGCACAAATTACCCCTGAACCAGTCATGGAAAAATTCTTTAGGCTCCATCTACTGCCAGCTTTTGGAGGACTACTTTAGTGACTACCTGCTGTCTGCCCTGAAGACCCCTGCCTGTCACCTTGGTCTTTGCTTTACTTAAGGTTTGAGTCTTTATTTTTATCCATGAAACACTGATCCTTTAAAACCTCGTTTGGAACTCAAATAAAATGCAAACCAATAAAATTTGCTTTCATTGATATGGTGAGGAGAAACGTGTCACTGAACATTCTCACTCGGAGACAAACAGCACACACATTCACATTTTTGTATATGCATTCATTCACTTGGATACCCACAAAACTACTGCTACTACCCCCCACCTCTCTCTCTCACACACACACATGCACACACACACACACACACACACACACGCACACACACACGCACACACACACACTGGATGCTGAGGTGATCCTGCTGACCTTGGAGATGAGTTATGCAGCATCTAAAATCTCTACTCTGTGTTATGAATCCAGGTTAGTGTCCAATTGCCCTGCTAGATTGCCTTTCCAGACTTAAACTCATGGCTTAAATCTATCTTTTAAATACAGGATGGACTGTCTGTTCTTGAAATCTAATTAGCTCCTGTGTGCACATTTCCAGGTCTACATCTTAATCTATATGGGTTTAGCTTAAATTCTTGTCCAAATATGTCCCAGTCGGGTCCATCCAATCACTTACCAAGCTTGAGTTGTTTACATGTGTCTCTATGTTCTTCTGGGGGAGAAAATAGTCTTATAAATTTATTGCAGTTAGAATTGGAAATGACTACATATAACTTAATAATCATTTAAGTGATATAAGTAACTTAAATAAGTAGTGGATGTTTGGTACTGTCAGGAATTACAGTTTTAAAACTCAAACTTGTGTTTTTCAATGCAGTGAGCTGATATTGCATATTGACTAGGTATCCTGCAATTTGGTTGTGTTTATCAATTATATGGAAGGGTTTTTTGGAGTATTCTACATAGGGCCTTCAAATATTAATTTATTGCTTTCTAATCTAAAGGTCTTATTCTTTTCTACTTATGTGATTACATAGGTTTGGATGTCTAACTACAATGTAGATAAGAAATGAAGAACGTAAATAGTCTTGCGTTTCCCCCATCTTAGAGGGAATCTTAGAAGGCAAGTGTTCCCTCTGTCATCAGTAAGGACATATAAGCCCTCATGTAAATGCCTGTTATCTTGTACACAATGGTTCTATCTACCTGTAGTGGGCATGAGAGTTGTGACAGTGACAGATGGTGAGCACTGTCAAGAAGATCCTACTCTTGAATGTAATGGTATAGTACGTTTCTTTCACTGTATTTGTTTTTAATATTAAACCACCCTTGAATATCTAAAGTAACTACCTACTAATGCTACTAACCTCTTCAAATGCTGCTGGGTTCGATTGGCTAATATTTTATATGGATGTATATATTCATATTTATGAATGATATTGCTCTGTGGTGTTCATTGTTCAAATGTTTAGGTCTGGTTGGAGTGTTAGTGTAATTCTGGTCTCATAAAATGAACTGATAATAATGCTATCATCCCCTATTTTCTGAGTCTATATAAAATTAATATTGTGACTCCTTTAAACCATTGAACAAACTCATGAATGAAGATTACAAAGTAAAGATTTTCCTTTGTAAGAGTTTATTTCTTTTTTAAGGGTGTATTTATGGGATTATGTGCATGAGTATTTCTGCATGCATGTACATAGATGTACCACATGAATATCTGATATCTACAGAGTTAGAAGGTGACGTAGGACCCACTGGAACCAGATTTAAGCCAGTTGTAAACCACCATGTGGTTGCTGGGACCTCTACAAGATCAATAAGTACTCTTAACCATTGAGTCAAACCTCCAACACGCATAATTTTAAGTGTTTATGTATGTGTGTATATCTGTGTACACATGTGGGAAGACCCAGGCATCTTCTTCTGTTGTTCTCCATCTTATTTTTGAAATGTGATCTCTTACTGGAGCTGGGGCTCAATATCTTTGCACTCTTCCCCACAAGCACACCATCTCTCAGTACCCAGATTAACGATTGTGCCACTACCATGCCCAGCTTTTTATGTGCGGGTGCATAAGTTTCAAACTTAAGTCCTCATGCTTATATGACAAGAACTTTACTCACTGGGCCATCTCTCCAGTCACCTTTCATGAGATTTTTAGTTAGTAATTATATTATTAGTTTTGTGTTGCTGCTACCAAAGTAACTGAAGGAAGCAACTGAAAGGAGGAGGTATTTTCTTTGGATTCCAACTTGAAAAGATTTAGTCCATCATGGGAGGAAGCCTATGGCAGGGACGTTCACATCACAGAAGGCTGAGAAGCAGAGAAATGGGGAATTCCAGTGCCTGCTGACTTTCTTGCTCTTCCTTGTTTTTTACATCCAGAACCCTAGCCCAACCAGAATGCCAACATTCAGGTTGTTTCTTCTCCCCATAGCTAATCCTGTTTGGATCCTTTGGCAGGTATGCCTCACTAATCTCCCAGGTGGTTCTAAATTCGGACAAATTGACATGAGCTTTAATCATCACACTAAACATAAATTTATTTTACTTGTTAATTTTACTATTTTTGTTTTATCTGTTATCAAATGCTTTAATTTGCTATATACAAAGTCATAATTTAATCTACTTCAGATGGTCTGATCTCCTTTGTCCTGTCTATTAAGTATCATTATATGTGAATGACACTAATCAGGAATGTTCTTTCTCAATTTTCTTCTTGTTTATTCTTGAGAATCTTGTATAGGTTAACAATGAAATACAATCATGTCTGCCTCCATTCTCCTCCTCAACTTCCCCCATACATCCCCCTCACAAATTTAAGTCTTTATAATAGCCCACTAAGCCCAGTATCTGTCCACATAAGTATGGGTATGGGATCATCCACTGGAGCACGAGAAACCTATGTGTCCACATACTCAGAAAAGAAGGACTTTCCCTCCCCAACCAAGTGTCAACATGTCCTCAGTAAAGGGTGGAGCCTGGAGATTACCTAGCCCAACCACTCCAGAATTTTGGCTCTCCTTACTCTTGTGAAGGAAGGTCTTGTGTAGTTAGCCCCGACTGCTGTGAGGTCTTGAGTTCCATGGTCATTGCATGCCCAGAAGACATTTCACAGCCTGAGATGATCCCTGAATGTTGTATTTGTGCTTGTGGGAGTGGGTGATGCAGGGTCCCATTTAGCACTGAGAACTCCATCTCTTATTCTCAGCAGGTTGACCAGTTATACATCTTCTCTGTTGACTGCCATAAAGAGGCATCTCAAACTGAGGTTGCAAGAAACCTAGATCTGCTGCTACAAGCGGGAATATTTCCTTCAGGAACAGAGTACATGTGATCCACCAGTACTCTCACATATCTCAACCAAATTTATGGGATGAGAGGAGTGAGAAAGGGAATAGCAAATGATGTGGGAAAGAGTTTTTAAAATACCTACATAAACTTATATAAAAACATGTGACTGTATGGCAATGTCTCTTGCAGTAAGTACCATGTACAGTGAATATATACACAAAGATTTTAACATGTTTCATGTTTTCAAGTAATTAACCTTTAATTTTTCTGATTTTTCTCCACTGTGCTATTTGTCAAGGGAGGGAGGCAGGGTTGTCTCTAATTTATACTCTACATCGGGTTCTTTCTTCTATTTCTTTTGATTTTAATTTCCTTTTTCCACCTATAGCTGTTGAAGGCCAGATTTCTGATTTGAGATCTTTTTTCATAACATAGATAATTGTTGCTGTATTGGTAAGTTCTTCCTGAAGCAATGTCATAATCCTTTCTGAATATTTTGGTATGTGTCTTTATTTTAACTCTACTCATGATATTTTGTAACTCTCCTTGTAGATTCCTCTTCCACCAATTTTTTTTCTGACATTGATTTCTAGTTTAATTTTATTATGATCTGAACACATGCTTAATTCATATCAGATACTTAAGTATGCAAAGATTTTCGATTTCTTGGTTATATTGTTGCCTACTTCTTGTGCCTGAAGAAAGAATCACTTTTCTGCTGTTACTAGGTGAAGTGTTGGATAAATATTGGATATGCAAAATTGATTGGTAGCTTTGATAAGGGATTATATGTCCTTTGTAGCATTTTGTCTGCTAGGTAAACAATATAATGCTTATATTTCCTTGTTTTTGCTTTTAACCTAGGTCTTCCAAAAATTAAACTTTTGAAAAACATAATGTGTTTTAGAAATTGATTCCATATTAATCCCATATAACAAAATCTGCTGATTAACTTGCCTAGAACATTTACATCTAAAATAATTACTCCTGTGATTGAATTTGGGCCTACTATTCTACTATTTATTTTCTCTTGTCCCAGAATTGTTGCTGTTGTTTTTCAGATTTCTCTTTCCTGACTTATAAAACTCATTTGAATATTTTAATGATTACTAAATTTAACCACTGGGTTGTCATTTATTTCTCTTTGAGTTTCTATGATTGTTGTAAATGTTGCTGTATGTATAAAATATTTCATGTTATAATTGCAGATTTTGTTTGGTGGTTTGGGGTTGTTTGGTTTTCTGTTTTCGTTTTTTGCTTTTGTGTGTGTATATGTGTTTGGTTTGGTTTTTTTGTTTGTTTGTTTGTTTGTTTGTTTGTTTGTTTTGAGGGGTTTGGAGGGGTTTTTTTGGAGATAAGGTTTTTTTCGTGTAGCCCTGGCTGTCCTGGAACTTGCTTGGTAGACCAGGCTGGCATCGAACTTAGACATCCACCTACCTCTGCTTTCCATATGCTGGGATTAAAGGTGTGTGTCACCACCACCTAGCTAGTTAACATTTTTAATATTTTGAATAAATTGCTGAAGAGTTTTAATATATGAATGCCTTCAGCCTCCATTTTTAACGTTGCAGTGTCAAATGTATAGCTATACACATTGACAACCCCATCAGATAATGTTATTATAGTTCTTCATTTACATTTCTAGAGAATGTAATAGAGTTTGAAAGTCCCCTCCAACACTCACATAATAATTTGTTGTTGTAACTGCAGTAACAAGTGGAACTTTCAAGCAGCAATTTAGGTCATGGCGGCTCTGTACTTCATGTGCAGATCAGTGTCCTCATCAAAATGACGAGAATGAGAATGGTTCTCTTTCTGCCATGTCCACAGTTGCTTTGTGTGGCAATTTTTGCTCTCTGCCTCGTAGAGTTACGATGTAGTAAGAAGGCGCTCATTAAATGTAGTCCCTCAGCCTTAGATTTTCCGACTGCTGAAAAGTGTAAAGGATTTTCTTTCCTTTATGAATGACTGCATTTGTAACTGAATTATGTGAGGGTTAGTTTTAATTGTCAACTTGATACAACCAGAATTCTCTGAGAGGAGAGTCTCAATGAAGGACTGTCTAGCTCAAGTTGGCATGTTGGGTATGTCTGTGGGGGACTTTCTTGTCTACGTTAACTGTGGTTGGAAGACCCACCCCTTGTGAACATGGCTGTTTCATGGGTGTGGATCCTGAACTGTAAAAGAGTAGAGAGAGGAAGCAGAATAGAAGCACGCATGCATTCATTTATCTCTTGAAAAATATATTTTCCTTGACTAGACATATAACAACTCGTTTCAAGTCCCTGCCATCTTGTCACCCCCACAGTGGTAAGTGTAACTTGGGATTATGAGCTAAAATAAATGCTTTCTTTCTCCCATAAGGTTGTGTCTGCCAGGGTATCCTATCACAGCGACAGAAGGAAACTAGAGAAAGCACTCTAAGAGGGAATCATTTCCCTGGACATGGAATTATAAACTAACAGGTTTAGGGATTTGTGGTTTTGTTTTCTTCTCGGTACTTTAAAAAGACAACAGATCCCGACTTCTCATCATGGTGATTCTGATTTCTCCGAAATTACATGTTTTCCCATATGCGGTGTGTCATTATTTGAGTAGCTTCTTTCAAGATTTTTTTCCTTGCCCTTGTTTCTCTGCATTTTGATTATGATATGTCTGAGCCTGGTTTGGTTTGTTGCTGTTGTTTGGGTTTTTAGTATGTAGCCCATTGCGGGGTAGCTGAACTTCTGCATCTGTGAACTTTTCTTCCCTGATATTTGCAAAGGTTTAAACCCTTAACTCCTTACAGGAACTCTCTGCACACATCTTTTTCCCATCATTCTCAAGCTCCCATGGCATATTGGACTGTTTTACATTATCCTGTATGTCTCAGACGTCATCTACATTTTCCCCAAGTCATTTTTCTCTGTTCTCATATTGAATGATGTTTTACTAAAATAACCCAATTCAGTTTTGTCCTCTGCTGTCCATTCTACTCAGGCATTTTTTTGTTCAGTTTCTTTTAACATTGCACAATTTCTGTTTGCTGTTTTATAATTTCTAGGTATTTTAACAAAAAACTCCTTTCTAGCCACTTTAAATGTGTTTAGCAATACTTATTTTTGATATGTCTATCATTTATTTAAGCTTGAGATAGCTTCATTAGCTTCTCTTGAGAATTAGTCAAGCCCAATGTCCTGGTGCACAACCATAATCCAAAAGCTTAAGAGACTGTAGCAGGGGCATTGCCATGAGTTCAAGGTCAGCATGGGCTACACAGTGAGAGCCTGTCTCACCAAAATCAGAGATGAAAAAGGAAAGATTTCTGCTTTTTTTCTACATCAATTTTGAATTATGTTCTGGGCACTTTGAATGTATTTTGCGCAGATTCTGCATTGTTCAAAATCTACTTGGGGTGGGGGCAGGGCAACAGGGTGTTCCTCCCAGGGCAAGGGCCTAGAGAGCTGAGCTCTCAGAGTGGGAACCCAGACAGTTACCTCTCCAGGGGCAGTCTAGGCCAAGATTCCAGTGATCAAGGGGAGAGAGGAGGAGAATGAGGGAACCGGATGCTCAAGAAAGGAGAGGGACAGAGAGGGAGAGCAAGGAAAGAGATATCTTGATTGAGGGAGCCATTAAAGGGCTGGTGAGAAACCTGGCACTAGGGAAATTTCCCGAAATCCACAAGGATAACCCCAGCTAAGACTCTAAGCAACAGTGGAGAGGACACCTAAACTGGCCTTCCAGTATAATCGATCAGATAGATGACTACCTTAATTGCCATCATAGAACCTTCATCCAGCAACTGATACAGAGATCTACACCAAAGCCCTGGGCCAAGCAGCCAGAGACCAGCCCAAGAGCAGGAGGAGCGGTAGTATGAGCAAAGAAGTCAAGACCATGATAGGGACACCCACAGAAACAGCTGACCTGAGCCAGTGAGAGCTCACTGACGCTGGAGTGACAGCAGAGGAACCTACATAGGACCAAACTAGGACCACTGAAAGTGGGGGACAGTTGTGAGGCTTGGGCGGTCTGTGGGACCCTTGCAGTGGGACCAGGATCGATCCCTGGTGTTTGAACTGGTGTCTCAGAGCACCTTCTCTTTGGATTCCTTGCTCAGCCTAGATAGAGCGAGGAGGGCGTTGGCCTTGCTTCAAAGTGATATGCCAGACTTTGTTGACTACCCACGGGAAGACTTACCCTTTGTGAGGAGTGGATGGGGGTGGGGTGGGTGAAGGGTGGGGCAGGAGGAGGGGAAGGAGTGGGAGTGGGAATACCTATGTAAAATGAGAAAAGATTGTATTTAAAAAAATCATAATAAAAGATCTACTTGGAATTGATTCTTCCCCACAGACAAAATAAGCAATTATATTTATCACTCTTCTTCTTTGTAGTCAGAGATTGTGAAGTTGGTTCTGCTGTCAAAGACTGTGTTCTGCTGCACTGGGTGTCTCTTGTAAATTTATCTCTTAGAGGTTGGGCTGATGTTGGCCTAAATCGTGGTCAGTGGTTTAGGTCTTAGTTTTTCTCTCAAAGCCAGAGGTAAGCCTTGAACATGTGTATGTCCAGACACAGAACTGTAAAGTTGTGTTCTTCTGCTTTCTCCTTGATGGGATAACCTGGCATAAACATCCTCACAGGCCTCTTCAGCAGCTAATGCTGCTGCTCTCACTAGAAAAATATAGGGGTCCCTTTGTTCACACTGTAGGACATCTGTTTTCACTCCCTTGGGGTACGTAGATTGGTTCCCTATTGGAGTGCATCCCCTATGACATATTGGAGAGTACAGAATGCAAGAGAAGAGTAAATAAAAATAAAAACGAAGCTTTACTAGCCATTAATCTAGTATTATAGTCAATTTCATAACTTCCTTGCTTTGTTTATATACTTAAGCATCTTCAGTTAGTTTCATTTTGTATTTTTTCCAAAAGCTTTAGATGTAACCTGCAGAAGATAGGTTTGTATTATTTTGCCTTGGACAGAAAAGAATAAGAGGAATCTAATACAGAATTTAATATGTATGATCCTATAGGAAGTACCTAGCAATGATCAGCTTTTGCCTATTTTCTAGAGACCACTATGATGACCCTGGACTGCAATCTTACTGAAGCATTTTAACAATTCTGGTTTTAAATATGATTTTAAAAGGACAATATAAGAATTTATTACAAGATAGTCCCAGCATGATTTGGGATAATGCTTAAATATCGTGAATCATTTTCCAAAGTTTTATGTGGAAAAAAAATGACGCAAAATGGGCTAAGCCTCGAGTTGTCTTTTACACCTTAATTTCACAATTTGTGTGTGGTTTGAAAGAAATCAAAACCATCGTATATCTAATCCTCTAAACTTCTATCAACCAAATATTTTGTTTTAGAGTCATTTGATATTTCAGACCCTAGTAGTGTTTTTATTCCCTTTGTTCCTTGTAAAAACAGGAAGTGGTCATCTTCCAAAAGTAAATAAATGCACTTGAAAATCATAACAGGTCATGCTGAGTTCACAGCTTCAGACAGAATTCACTGGTATATTCCTCACTTAGCAACGCAGGCCTTTTTATTATTATTCTTTCTTTTTTCAGATCTAAAAAGTCACCTGACATCAAGAATGTTTACAAATATGTAACATCACCAATCGTAAAGTAATTTGTATATTTAATTTTCTACAAAGGAGGAACGTGATCACATAGACATCAAGGGAAAACTATGAAAACCTGAAACAATGCAGCAAAATCACTATATTGAGTCAAATGCCAGCGTGGAATAAGTAACTATGGACCCCTATTGGCATAAGCAAACCATCCAATGAATTAAAAAGCCCACAGAAGGAAATCGTGGCCCACACTGTACTCACCACTCTCTGACACTACCATGGCCTGAATCTAGAGCATTCACCGTAGGCTCGTGTTTCGAATACCAAGAGGCTACAGTAGGCCCCCGAGGGGACCTTTTTGAAGCTTATATCTCTTCCGCAGTCTCTACTCCCTTTGTTTCCTGACACCACCCTGCTGAGAACTCCCTAGCTCATGTTCCAGCTGCCATTACCATCCCTTCCCCATCATGATGAACTGAAGTCTTCAGACCCGTGCGCTAAAGTAAGTGCTGCCTCCCTTGTCTTGTTCTGCCCTGTATTTCAGTCACAGTTACGCAAAAGTAAATAGTCCAGCCACCAAATACCAGTCGCAGCTGTTTTCTCCCAATCAAACAGTTGTCCCCTTCTCTAAGAACCTCAAAGTAGATGTTCCATACGTGGAGTCAAGGCAGATCCCAAACCGAAGAGTCCAGGCCTGTTAGATTGGTCCTGCTTTTAGACACCGATCTCTTCTCGCTCAAATGCATGTCGGGCTTCAAAATTCTTCCTCAGCTTAGTCACTTGCTGGAAAACTCGCAGAGTTGAGGGAATCATTTTACTTATCAGATGATAAGACAGAAACTGTCATAAATGAGAAGAACACGAGACAGCACATAGGGGTAGGGGAGCAGAACTTCAGAATCCTCTTCAAGTGCATCGCCTTCCAAGTACCTCCACGTCTTTACTGACATCCTTTTTGTGGGTCTTATGGAGGCTTTGCTATACAGTCACAATTTACTAAACCATTGCCTGTGGGTTTTTAATTCAACCTTCATCAACTTTATCTCCTCCCTGGATGTAAGGAGAAGAAAGACTAACAATCCTAACCTAAAAAATAAGAAGAATCATAGAAAAAAAATCTGTCACAGGCAAGAAACCAAGAAAATGCAGACAACACAGCATAACATTATTTTTAGGATTTTATCCTAGACTGTTAAGTTAAAGTAAGATAACTCTGAAGGATGTTTTTATTAATGATTTACTATTACGGAGCCATGGACATGACTTGGTAGGTAATGTGCTAACAGATCAGCATGAGGACCTGAGCACAACTCTCCAGCACCCACATGAAACAAACTGGGCAGGGTGGTGTGCCCTGTACCCCAGGACTAGGAAATGGTAGGCATGGGGATCCTTGAGGCTCACTGGAGGATGAATCAGTGAGCTCCGGGTTCAGTGAAAGATTATATTTATACGGAAAATGGGATATGAGGTTGTTAAGATGGCAGAGTAGGTAAAGATGCTTTCTACCAAACCTGATTATCTGAGTTCAGTGGCCAGAGCTGCCATGGTAGAGGGAGAGAACCAACTTCTTCAAGTTGTCCTCCGACCTGTACACATGCACTCACACACTAAGAAGGTAACAAACGAATGTAACACAAATAATAAAAAGCCAGAGACAAAAATTGGGGCTCAACCTGAAAACCAGAAAAACAAAGCAGTCAAGCCACTAGAGAAGTCTTACCTCTACCAAGGCTGGGCAACCACAGACTAAGCAGACTAAGCCTCTCTCTCTCTCCTCTCATTTTATATTCCCTCTCATGCAGGAATTAAAGGCATATGACTCCCTAGTACTGGGATTAAAGGTGTGAGCCACCACCACCTGGATTTGTTTCTTCATTGATCTTGTGTAGTCCAGGATGGCCTTGAACTCACAAAGATCCATCTTCCTCTGTCTCCCAAATCCTGGGATTAAAGGTGTGTGCCACCTCTGCGTGACCTCTAGTGGCTTAGCTTTGCCCTTCTGATCTTTAGGCAAGCTTTATTTATTAAAACATAAATAAAATATCACTATAAATAAATAAATGCTAAAAATAAATAATTGCTAAAATCTAAAAAGGTGGAATGTAATTAGGTATGGTATTCAATATCAACCTCTAGCCTCTACAAGTGCTCACACACAAGTACATACCATACAGACACATACATGTGCATGTATGAATGTACATATGTAGTGGCATTTCAGTTGTATTTTAATAAATAAAGACTGCCTGAAGATCTGAGAGTAAAAAAGTCCCACTGGTCAGCCTTACAGACCAGGTTATGGTAACACACACCCTAAATCCCAGTACCCACACTAGTTGCCATAGAAATCAGGCGGTGCCTGCCTTTAATCCCAGTGGTGCACGCCTTTAGTCTCAGTCCTGGAGAGGATTATAAAATGGGAGGAGACAGCTCTCAGGCACAGTCTCATTCTGAGATTCCTGGAGGCAGGATCACCATTTCAGACTGAGATCTAGGTAAGAACCAGTGAATGGCTGTTTTACATTTTGGATCTCCAGGCAGCCTTTATTTATTAAAATATAACTGAAATGCTACTACATTTCCCCTTTTTTGTCTAAAATAAAAAAGAAGGCTTTAACTAATATAAGAAAACTATATATAATAAGTACAATGACTATATACAATATATACAGGAAATAAATACATCAACAATGTTTAGTCCATTTGCATTTAACAAATTCAGAGAAAATATTTCATATCTATTCTGTCTTGGTGAGTCCAAAGTCTTATGCCTAATTTTCTTTGTATCATAACTTGCTTTCTGTGTCTGGTAAATTATAACTATAGCTACACACAAATAACAATAATGGTAAACCAGGATGATAGCTCACTAGCTATCATCCTGGTGTCAGATATGAATAATAAACCAAACTTGGTCTATGGCATTTGGAACCCCTTGGGGGATTATCTTCAGAAATCTTCTAGAAAACCGAACCTATTCTAAAATACGTTTACTAAAAGAAACGGAAGACTGAATTCTCCTCTTCCACTGCAATCCTAAATAAAGTGTCTATCCATCATCTTTTTGTAAAAGGTACATTGATTTTAGTCAATGGTACATTCTGTGAAAGGCACAGCATTGAAAACAACGCTCCTAAAATACCGTACTTCTCAGCCTCATCACTGACACAGAGCAGGCAATTCAACAGTTGAAACACATCCTGGGCCTGGGGATGCAGTCTGGTTGTCCATGTGCTTGTTTAACATGTATGAAGACCTTGGTTCAGTTCCTAGCACCCATATGGCAGCTCACGGTCATCTGTAACTCCAGTTCCACTACGATCCTTATCACCTCTTCTGGTCTCCATGGGCACTATACATACTTGGCTCACACATATAGATGCAGGGAATCACTCATACACATAAAGTGAATTTAAGCCAAATAGGATGGAATCTACTGACCCTCCTCCACAAAAGCTCACTCAGGGGATAGTCTCCAACTGTTCTCTACTGCCTGCCCCCAAAGCCCCAACTGGGACAGGGACTGAAGTACCTCCTAAGCCAATGACTTCAAAACTGAGAGTCCAATTAACATCGACTCTTGTAAAAAATATTATATCATAAAAGAAATACATGTCTTTTAGGAACAAAGTACAGAGTGTCATTTAAAGCTCATCAAACCCCAAATTCTGAGTTAAAGAAGGAAAAACAAAAGACCCTCGGAAAATAATCTCAACTGTTTTCTAATAAAAGTAAAAACAGTTAATAAATCAGGAATTGAGTAATGATCAGCTATGTGCTAAAAACATGTCAGCCCTTTGCATACACAATACTAATTATCACTATCGTGTGGAGGAATAATTAACCCATTTCGAGATGTAGAAAACACATCTACAAGAAAGAAAAATAATTTGCTCAAGATTACACTTCTAATGGCAGGCAAGAACACACAGAAAAGGTATTCTCTTAAACATGAAACTGGGCCCCTCTGCCTCGCCTACCTAGGGTCTGCCAGTTTTACATAGGGCCTTTGCCAAGTGGGTGAGGCTATGTTTGTTTTTATAGGTCATGCCTTCCTGGGGGAAACTATGATTAAAGGCAAAAGAAATCTCCTTCCATATAGGGATCAAATCCACTCAAATTTCTATATAAACTCTACTCTAGCTATCCCAACACATCACTAGTTGGGGCTCATTAGGCAGTCACGGTACTTGGCTGTTCCCATGTAGCAGAATGAACACGATTCTATTTGTAGAGCAAATTAGCAGATCACTCTTAGAATAGCTGATGACTGACTGATTCAGAATAATTCAGAAGGTTTTGTAACACACCCCCCTCATTAGTCGTGAAACATTTGGTGTCGACTTCAGAACACAGGAGAACGGTGTTCGGTGTTCATAGCTACCTGACAGACACCATGGAAGGAAGGAAAGATCTGCTCTGTGTTGTCTTTCCAGGGTGCAGCAGTCCATTGTGTTATAGAAACTTGGTCCTGGGAGTGAGTCAGCCTGGGACAGCAGGAGTGTGTGTGCAGCTTGTTTATGTCCTGTGAGATCCGGACACAGAAGAACTGGAAGTGATGTCATTCTCAAGACCTTCCCCCAAGAACTCACTTCGACCACCTAGACCACATGACCCAAATACTCCACACTCTCCCCAAACTGTACCACCAACTGGGGACAAGAGTATCCAACAGAAGTCTTTTTCATATTCAAGTCGTAATAAAAAATGAACTGACTCTATTCATGGTCATATTTTTATAGTCAAGTGATAATAAAGAATGACCTGATCCTACAGAAACTGGACACTTCAGAGACAATGCCACAGGAACGTGCACAGACTGCAAGCATTCCATTCATCCCCATGCTACCTTTTGTTTTTATTTTTCTGTAAACTGGTTCCCTTGAAGAAAGACATGATATTCACTGTTCATGGTGAGGCAGACTCTGCAAAAGGAACACTGCCCCCATTGGGTGCAAAATTTTTTTAAGGCATCTCATTTAAAACAATAATAGCAAGAGGCTTAGAAATAGATCTGTACGTGGCCGGTGCTGATAGATGCTCTGCAGCTGTTTAGTGAAATTGCCTTTTCCCACTTCTTCCTGATGGTTGTGTTTTACCCTCCCCTGCCAAGAAAATTTACTACATTTTTTTCATGAATTTCATCATGTCAAGTGGAACTTTTCATCCAAATTTCGCCGCTCTGGCCCATCTCTCTCTCTCTCTCTCTCTCTCTCTCTCTCTCTCTCTCTCTCGATACCACATAACAAAAATGTTACTCTTATATTAATTTTGTTGCTCAGACAGAGTAAACAGTTACTCCACAGTATGCCATATAGGAGCCAAGGAAGAAGTGACTCACTCGTGCCCAACTTTCATTTAAGCCATTTGCTCAGTGGTTCAAGAAGATAAAAGATAGCTCTGTTGCCCTAGGAGCAGCATTGGGCTAGTGAGGATTGTTGCTACTTGGTAGATAAACTGCATGTGGCTCACATGATCGCCATTTCCGTTGGTCTCTGTCAGCCTCACTAAACACTAGGACACCTGCATTTAACAGGCTCCAGCTGAATATATTTGGGGGGGGCATGCAGGGTTCTTGAAAGGATCTAATGTTAATATGGTGTTCCCCAAATCCCAGGATGCCTGGAGAAAGAGGATCTAAGTCTCCCTTAGGGATTCCTGGGAGTTGAAGAAACTAAAAGGAGAGAAAGAGGAACATGAAACAGAAAAATAGAAGAACAGAAGAGAGAAAACATTGCAAGCTTCCATTGTTCCCTTTCTCTGCCAGAGAGTCTGGAATGTTAAACAGCTGCCAATTGAGCGGCTCACGGGTAATGGATTTGGTCTCCACCACTAGGGGTCAGAACCCCATGACATGTAAATAGTACCTACACACTTGAAACAAGGAACAGAGGAAGTCCCTGGGAAAGATGGGCCTCGGCTTTCTTATTTTATAGAAAAATGTAAATTGCAGCAACAAGACAAACAGTGAGAATATTGTACATGTAGGCACTCCCATGTGGGTGAGAGTCTCTAACCATGGGTGCTTATTTATCTCTGGTTTATCAACTCCAAAGATGACTGATCATTGGGAGCATAGCTCCCAGGTGGTTGAGCTCTTTCCTCGACTCCATGAGGCCCTGGGTTCCATTACCAGCAGCACGTGCAGAAACCGAGTATGGGGGTACGTACCGGTAATCTCAGCTCCTAGGAGGTGGAAGCAGCTGGATTAGAAGTTCAGCTAAATGCCAAGTTCAAGGCCAGCGTGCTATACATGAGACCTTGTCTCAAAAAAAAAAATAAATCAATAAGTTAACCAGTTCTTTATAAGACAGTGTATTCATTTTAAAATTTATGTTTTCTTATCTCCATCTTTCTTCCTTTCTTGATCTTTTGATGGGTATTTTTTGTTCTTTTCATTTTTTTAAATTAACACACAAGATATGAGATGTTTCAACACACTGTGTTTTAGTAGAGCCTCCTTCCGATCTTACTTTGGTTATACATCGTCTTTTGGGATTCCATATGCAGTCTTGAATTATTTTTTTCTAGTCTTGTAAAGAATGACATCAGACTGTAAATGGGAATTGCACTGAATCTTTAGACCACTTTTGGCAATCTATGTAGAAGACTTTTCCATCATCTAGTGCTATCTTTGATTTCTCTTTCCAATGTCTAGAAACTTCCATTAGAGAAGTCTTTTCCTTCCTTGATTACATTGATTTCTAGGTACTTTTCTTGTTGTTGTTTGGAGTGACTGATAATGAGGTATAATTTTAATTAACTTATTTGTCTGAGTTTATTTTCAGTATACATGAAGACAAATGACTCATTTCTTCATACTTAGAACAGCTTTGGGATGAGAAGGTAGAATACTTGCCTAGCATGTTCAAGGCTCTGCATTCGAGCCCCAGAAGTTAAAAAAAAAAAACTTTATAAGTGAGGAAGGTGGACATGGTCAAGAGGATCACAGAATGTGAATTAAAAAAAATTCCAGTGGCTATCCAGTTGGATCTATGGTAAGGGCAATAATATCTCCTATAACACCCATCAATACATGAGGAACAAAGAAAGAATGTTTGTGTATTTTTGTTGATAAGAGACCCACAACTTTGAGTGGAGTTTCGACATAACTAGGTGTTAAATGCATATTCAAGGCCTCATGGGTAAGTATAATGCCATAAATAAGCCTAATTAGGCAGTGTCAAGTACAATAGAATCATTACAATAGAGAAAGTTAAAATGATTAGACATTAACAATCAGCAGTCCTCTTGTAGGAGTTAAAAATCAGAGCTTAGGGAAAACAGTGGTCTATGTAAAAAGGACCAGCTGAAATAACAGACCAAAAGTAAGAGCCAGCAAAGGCCAGTAAAACATAGAAATAAACAATTACTAGAGGCTAAGTTAACGGTGCTAGAAAACAAGGTTGGAATGATTGACAGAAGTCATTCAATGTTAGGGCTTTGTAGGCTGTGCAAAGGATTATGGGCTCTATCTCTGATACAGTGAGAAACTATTAGACAATGCTAAATTATCCCCTTTAAATGGTTATAAATGGATGATGGAATCTAAAACAGTAGGTGTAGAAACAGACACTGATTGGCAGGCTACTATGGTAGACCTGATAGCAATTCTGATGGTTTAGACTTGGAATGTGTGGAGTGGGATATGGAGGAAGGAGGGAAACAAGAACCACACACAACTCTAAGATACTTGGCTTGAACAGCAAAGTACGTGATTATTCAGTGACAGAAAGTGTGGGGGACCAGATGGAGCCATGTAGGTAACCTGAGAATTCTGCTTGCCTCATAGTATGCATAAAAAGCTTGAGGCATATAGAACTTGCTCGACAAGTTCTAGGCAAGTGGCACTTTTCTGAGGCATCTGCATTTTGTAAGGGCAATCAAATTGTTAGACCAGGTCCTTTTCATGTATGAGGATCTATGTGTCTGTGTGTGTGCTAATGTTCATATGGGTGTACATGTGTGTGTGCACATGTTCATATGAGTATAAACATGTGTGTGTGCATGCACACATGTTCATACAGGTGTGCACGTGTGTGTGCACATTCATTTGGGTGCACACGTGTGTGTGTGTGTGTATAGAGGCCTAAGGACAATTTAAAATGTAGTACTGTATGTGGAATATTCCTTTACACTGTGTGAATATATGTGACTGAGATTAAGTTAATAAAGAAGTTGACTGACAAGTAACTGGACAGGTAGAGGCTAGGTGGGACTTTCAGACAAAAAGAGAGTATGAAGAAGAAGAGAAGAAGGAGGAGTCAGGGGAGGCAAGGAGAGAAGGAGATGAACTTGCCATACTGAGAAAAGGTACCAAGGCACCTGACAGAGTGTAGATAGGAAATATGGGTTAATTTAAAATGTAATAGGTAACTAATAACAAGCCTGAGCTATTGGCTGAGCATTGATAATTAAAAATTAATTATAGTAAGTCTCAGGGTGGTTAGTTGGGAGCTAGCTGGTGGGACAGAAAAATTCCTTCTACAGCTGTAGAATTCATTTACTTTATTTTTTGAAATAAAGTCTCTTATTTCAAAAGGCCTGGGACTTGCTGAGTTGGTAAAACTAGCCGGCCAGGAAACCCCAGGGATCTACCTGTCCCTACCTTTCTAGAAGTCTGACTTATAAGAATGTGCCAACAAGCCCAGCTGTTTTTAATACAGTTTCTAGGAAGTGAACTCGGGTCCTTATGCTTACAAGGCAAGCACTCTACTAACTGAGTAATCTCCCTGGCCCGGAAGGTTAATTTTAATATCAAAATAAATTTTTCTCCAATAAAAGTATTTGTCACACAGGCCTCTTTTGTTGGGTGGAGTCCAAGGGAGCCAGTTTCTTGTGAGATAAGCCTCCAGAGGTTTGAAAGAAACAGACTAAATGCTTAAAGTATGAGAACAGAAATAGGCAATCCCTCTCAAAGAAAAGTACATTGAGGATTGTGCTGTCAGAGTTCTCAAAGCTTCAGCGAGGAGGAACAGAGGCTCAACTCAGAGCTGATTGCAGAGCTCTCGTGATGGTAGTCTGTGTCACGACCCACACGAGCAAACACGGGTGCCCTCAAGTGTTCCTCACGCAGAAAGACTCTCAAGATTCCCTCACCACCTAACAGTTTCCTACGCAAATAAGTCTCACGAAATTTTTATTCTTCCAATGAATCCATCTGATCCTGCCATTTTTCTGGACAGATGTCTTTTCATGATGGTGATGGACATTGCAATCAAGTGACCGCATTGCACTGCCGGCTTTTCTGAAGTTTGTGGTGAGCTCCTGTCTAGCCGGGTTCCCACATCCTATACTTGTGCTATAATTTCTTTGCTTAGATTGAAAATGTTGAGGTATTTGAAACCTGAGTCTTTTTAGCTGGACTATTAGTTATTTCTTCCATTTTGGTTGCAAATGTGGGTCTGATGAGTGCTCTTTCTGTCTGTGTTCCATTTGTTGGCTAAAATGATACTTAAGTGACCGAAAACTTTAGTGTAATAGATTCAAGAGTGAAAACTCGCTGCTTGCTTACTCTATTCCAGATATTTCTCAAAGTCAGAGTTTTCTCATCTATAGGACAGAAATTACAAAGCACAGAGAAAAGTAAAAAATTACCTGTGAAACTTATGAAGTTGTGTTTACCTATCACTCAAAAATGTTAAAGAGCATCTTACTTTAAGATAATAAAGCCATTCTCTGACCTAACTGATGGATGTATGTGTTGTACACAAAAACAAACCTCTACCAATAAAGGTTTTGCCATGGAAAGCAGGAATAAGTGATGCCCTTGACAGTTGTAATCACTACTTCATTGGCCTCTTATTGTCTGAAATAAGGTGCTGTATGAGTGTTTCCCATAATGCTGCACCAAGAAAGGAACCAAAGAGTCCACAGGAAAATGATCCTGGGTGGAAAGAAGGCTCTGATGCACCTCTTCTCTACCTAATACCATGTCACATACTGAGTTGTCCCCCGCACATAAGTCTATCTTTCTGTCTTAATTTAGATTCCCCAGAAACAAATCACGAGGCAAGGACTTAAGTACTAGTTGTTCTGAAGGAGAGTGATGTGAAATGCTGAGCATCATCAGATACATTATTAATCTAGTAACAACTCAGGATCCCTGAAGCATAATTGTCCTGTGGAACTATTGGAGTCAGGGTAGAACATGTGCCTGGGAGTTATCCTACTCCTGTGGATTAATTATATGCTTGTTGCCATCATTCTTTAACGAGAGCTGGTTGACTTGAGGTTGAGCCCCAAGCACTCTCAAAATGCCCCATATACCAAGTGAATGGAAGTCAAGTGTAGCTCAAAATCATGGTGCGGTGTGGAGATGGAGTGTATGGACCAGACACAACAGAGCACATGACAGGCAGTGAAAAGTTCATTCAAGAATGAAAGGAGAATGTGCAAGTGTATAAATGGCTGGGTCTTTGTTTCCACAGAATTGGAATCTGTAGATTCTATCAATCTGTAGTGAAGGAGGTGAGCAGGCCTGCATTTCCACCCGCCCAGCTCCTGCACAGCTAGCTTATACCCAGAAATAACAACACACAAAT
>LOEQ01008151.1:31661-45770 GCA_001685075.1 Bramus lutescens
CCTCCCCCTCCCCCCTCCCCCTCCATTTCCAGTCCAAAGAGCAGTCAGGGTTCCATTTTTAAGAGCATAGATTAAAACAGTTATCCTTCAAGAAAATGGCACCTTTCCTCACCATGTGCAGTAAATGTCATTGATACCAAAATTCAGCATTTTAAGTTGGATCCTTTACAACAGTAAAAATCTCAAATTACAGCCAACTTTACTGGGTGACTTGGCACATGCCTGTAGTCCTAGCACTCAAGAGATGGAGGCAGGAAAATCATCCTCAGTGACCATACTCAGTGACATAACAAGCTCAAGTCCAGCCTGGGATACATTAGACTCTGCACACCACACACGCACACACACACATCCCTGATGTATTGTCTGTGAGTGTCTCTGTGCATGGATGTGAAAGAGTGCAGTAAAGAAACAGGTCAAAGTAAGGGTGAAGAAACCTGAAGAATCCCTGCAGACCAAAGTGCCCTTGATCAGCCGTGGTTCTCACAAGCTGTCTTTGAATGAAAGTCTCTCCTCTATCTCTCCTCGGGCCCCCTGGTTCTTGAATAAAGTTTAAGTAGTCATATATACTACAAAGGCGTCATATACAGGAAACAGTAGCAAGGAGGCGAAGTACACCCAGAGCACAAGCAATCATCAGAACGCAAAGCCCTCTACTCTCAGCCCCCTTCACTCTCAAGAATCCACGAGGATCTTGGGGACTTTGAGCTAAGGATGAAGTTCATTTTTACCCATCAGGCATTATGTGGCATCTGACTGTTCTCCCGTTAAGTCATTTGTTTCTATGTTCTGCTGATTCAAAATATTTTATGACAACTAAAAGAGGTCGAATTTAGACAAATGAATAGGATAAACTTTATTTCCTGGCAGGGAACCTAAACATGCTAATTTTCTTACAATTTTTTAAGTCAGTTCTCGAAATTTAACTGTGAAATACAAAATTCTAACCAATAGTTCTAACCAAGAATCAAAACATTAAAAAAAAATCTTCTGTTTAAACTTAGATTTCAAAGACATTTTTTTCTTGAAGCAAGACCCTCTCTATGCATTAGGGAGAACTCAGAACCCAGGAAACTTTGGGAACACAGATGTTAATCTCTCAGGAAAAGTTCAAGTGTGAAAGTCTAAGCACACCAGCCCAGAGATAGATCCTTACAATAAGATCACTGAGGACTTTTTTCATTTTCCCCTTTGCGTCTTTTATTTTGTTCTTTTTTGACTTTCGTGCGTGTGTGTGTGTGTGTGCGTGCGCATGTGCACGCATGTGCTTACATGTGTATGTATGCTCATTGTGTGGAACAAGTCTGTGTACATGCATGTTGAGGCCTGAGGGTGATGTCAGGAATCTTCTCCAATTATTCTTCCACCTCATTCATTGAAGCAAGGTCTCTCAGTCAAACCCCAAACTCACCAGCATGGTTAATCTTGCTACCAGCTTACTCTAGGGATATCATGTCTTTGTTTTCTACGGCTGGAACTAGAGTCAGGTTGTGGTGTTCTAGCTTCATTCTGTTGCTAGGGCAAATATGATTACATCTTGCAGGTCTATCACTGAATGAACTCAGGGCAAGAGTTCAATCAGGAACTTGAAGGCTGCTTGCTGTTCCATATAGCATTACCTCCAACAAAGGAATTCACAACAAAAGAGGTACGCCAGAAACCATGGAAGATGCTGCTTAATAGCTGGTACTCAGGTCAGATTAAACTGAACTAGCTATTTTATATAATTTAGGAACACCTGCCTAGGGATGTAGGGGTACTGGGTCCCCCTACATCAATTAGCAACCAAGGTAATCCCCACAGATAAGCCAACAAAACAAACCAAATTAGGCAATTTCTCAGCTGAGACTCTCCTTTCAGATGACTACATCATCTGAAAGACTACATCAGACTGACAACTAATCACTAATAAGAGCACTTGAGTCTTGGTAATCCAAACTCTGATTGTCATGCTTGTATGTCAAGCATCTAAACACTGAGAAATCTTGCCAAACCCCTCTTTTTTCTTTGCAAATCTTGGTCATTTTGATGGCTTTGTATCAAATCATTTAATATTTTTAACTTGACATTCACCAATATGTTTATGATATGGTCTTTAAGAGTCACAATTTCCGTATCTGCCTTTCTCAGATACACTGAAGTAGTCTTCATGCTCTACAAAGTTACATACCCATAGAGCACATTGTTATATGAATAAAAATGCAAACACTGACAGAGTAGAAGATCCAGGACAAATTTACCTATATGTTAAGAATAGAATCTCTTTATAGATGGACAGGCCATGGGAAAATGAAGAGGGTACATTGTTATAGGAGGCCGCTTGGTTGTTCCCAGCCGCTCAGGCCCAAAATGACTACACAGAAACTGTATTAATTAAATCACTGCTCCGCCTATTAGCTCTAGATTCTTATTGGTTAGGTCTTACATCCTAAACTAGCCCATATCCATTAATCTGTGTATCACCATGTGACTGTGCCTTACCGGGTAAAGTTCCATCCAGCATCTGGCTTCTGTCTCAAGAGGGGCTACATGGCTTCTCACTGACTCCACCTTTTTTCTCTGAGCATTCAGTTTAATTTTCCCTACCTATCTCTATTCTGCCCTGCGCAGGCCCAAGACAGTTTCTTTATTAACCAATTTTATTCACAGCATATAGAGGGGAAATACCACATCACCTCCCCTTATCTGTTTAAATGAAAAGGAAGGTTTTAACTTTAACATAGTAATAACATATAACAAAACAGTTATCAAGCAAGAATTACAGTTACAATATTTATATGTACTTTATTTTTATCATAACTAAGGAAAACTATAACTATGTATTTCTTAACTCCATTAAAGACTCCAGAAGGATATAATATTACCTAAGTAAGCAGGAAGTGCATTGTAAGCAACTTTTAAAACTCTAAAATTGACAGAGACATCTTGCTGCCTAGACAGTCACCCAAAGTTCTTTTGTAACCCTGGAGCATCCATCTTTAGCCTAAAAGCCCATAGTATGAAATAAAGGGGGGCATTTGCTAGGTTATTGTTGCTAATGACTTTTTTGGGTTTTTGTTAGTTTGTTTGCTTGCTTTTGCTCTTTTTTACAAAGCGCATCAAATGAAAAGAAGCATGGTTGAGCTCTGAAGCTAGAACTATAAACTCTGGTTAAGAAGATCTTGTTCAACATTTTGTTCCCTCACTTTCCAGCCACAGACTGTTGAGAGGGCTCCTTGAGTCTTCAAAACAGATGTTAAGTCTCCTCTCTGAAGGTCCAAAAACAAACCCAAGTACAAATCCACCTAAATTTACCAATGAGGTTATAAAGCTTACTTAAAGACTACGGATAAAGAATTCCTGGCAAGGGTGTGGGTGACCCCAATGTAGCTTCACTAGGAAATCTTTACCCAGCATGAATGATGGCTTCCCCATCCACAACACTGGAGCTCCCTTCTGTTAACCTTCCTCAGATTATACGCTCGATTACCTCTCAAGACTGCAGTCGCATGCCTGGGGCATAATTTCATATAGATGGCTGGGAGAAGGGACTAGAAACTCAGGTGAAGGTCAGTCAACCTATCCTTCTGTGAGGGAATACCAAGTTCCTGGTGATGGACTCTGGCAAGCAGGCAAAGTTGATTTCGTAGAGATAAAGGACCAAGCTCTCCAGGAGAGCCTCTGACCCTCCAGTTGCAAAAATAGGGTGTATTGATGGCTTCTTCCTACAAGTGGAGGGACCCGGTGAGATCCTGCATGACAAGGATTCACCAGGATACCTGTTAACCTCACACTCGGTAAATGGGAACATTAAGACAACTATTAACCTCTTCTACTTTAAAGTGGGAGTTTGGGGTAATGGGGAGAAGGCTCAAGGGTAAGGTGCTTGTGTCACAAGGCTGGAGACCTGCCATCAGATCCCCGGCACGACAGAAAGAAGGTGGACATGGCTGCCCGTGCCTCTCTTGGAACCCCTCCAACCTGACCTCATTAACGCTGCTGTTTCCCTCCACGTTACAAAACCGTTGAAGAGGTGTGATGATATGCACTTTGAACCCCACTGCTGGCAGAGTGGCAGAGTGGCAGAGTGGACTGAAGGAGAGCTCCAGAACTCAGGGGCTAATCAGTCTTGCTGATTGATAAGTGCTAGGCTAAGTTAAAGGCATTGCCTTTAAAAAGTAGAGAATGAGAGAAAGACACCGGTGCACTTCCAGCCTCCACATGACCGTGCTGTGTCTTCTAGGAACTACTGCAGCCCAGGAGGGGCATCCCCATCTCTGAGTAAGACTTTGAATCAGAAAGTGCGGAAATTCAAAATTAAATGAAGCTGAATTCAAAATTGGCATATTCGGCTCCACACTTCTACTGTTCTCCTCTGCTATAGATTTAAGTCAGGGTTTGAATGTGAGGCAGGATATAACCTGTGTAACGAAATACAATTTCAGCTCAATAAAATCACAATTTGTCAAACTATTTTGTAAATAAAATAAGCTTCACAAAGTATTTGAAGTTTCTCATAGATGGCAAGGAAAGACGGAGAATAAATATAACAAGTCTATTACAAGACATTATCTACATAAAAGGCACTTCACCTATGGGTAGTCATTTCCTTTTAATATAGCATGTTTGTATATCATATCACTTCAAGTATAAATGACATACAGGAAAGTTTTACACAAAGATTGTCAAACTGGCTACTAGCTACATACAGTAAGAGGTTGAGCTAATATGGGTGGTATTAAAAAAAAAAAGAAAGAGACATGAGCACCCATAGAAAGACATAAAGTACTTCTTTAAGAGATTGTGACCAAAGATTTCCTTGTTATGGTAAGGCAGACATGCAAGCCTATATATCCACAGTGTAATCTATTGACGTTTGCTAATATACTGACTTAAAATTTGTGGTATTTATTGACGATTATACTTTCATACGAGCAGTATATTATTTTGGCAACTTCAGTAATTACAATTTTGAACATATATCCCACAGAGTCATCTTCATAACATCATAATTAAGGATGCTGGCTCTCTACAATAAATCTACACTCAGTATTTCTGAGCTTGCTATATAAATTCACAAGGAAGTGACTACTTGACTATAATTTGAGGGACAAAAAAATAAAACTTGGTCACAAAAAAATCTATAGGCTTGCTGGAATTACACAGTTTATC
The DNA here is from genome assembly GCA_001685075.1 of Bramus lutescens. NCBI lineage: Eukaryota > Metazoa > Chordata > Mammalia > Rodentia > Cricetidae > Bramus > Bramus lutescens. Next base: position 36,813 of record LOEQ01008151.1, read on the forward strand.
TTCAAACTGTACAGAATATTTATATGTCAAGATTTCTTCCCACACACTAAAAACACAAGGTAGAAAATATAGGATGATTTATTCTCCAAGTAACTTTAGGTCAAAGTTAAAGATGACTTATTAGGGTCATAAAAATCACACTGGATGTTGAAATTTATGGCTTTGCTTTGTTCCCTGTCATTTTGTAACCAAAGCTATTTCTACCCTGCCATAATGCATACTTTTAATCAGACAGGATTAGCCACAGCAGAGCAAACCACAAGTCACAAGGACAGAGGACTATAACTCTATTTATGTTAGAGATGGGTTTCTATGGTGCTACATCTACAACAGGATTTATTCATCAAATTAAATTTCCAGTTCGCTTCCTTTGTAATTTTTCTTCTAAGGAAGTCATTTTGACCCCTAGATTTTATCCTTTAAAATGTGTGATTTTCTTGCATGTTTCTAATGTAACAAACAGTAAGCTAATGGAAAATGTTTGTGCTCTTAATTGATTAAAAATTATCTTTGAGTGGGTTGGGAGGTGAGGAAGGAAGAGGAGATTGGGGAGAAACATGGCCGGGGGGCTGCAGCTGGGGTGTACAACAAAAAGTAAATACATTTATAAAAAATACAATTGGATATCCAAAAGAAAATTATCTGTGATAAAATAGCATAAAGAAGAAATCTAAAGGCTTCAGCATTTTTTATAATTGCGATGATCTCTCATAAGCCTTGGGGTAACATTCAAAGCCATCGTCTGCATCAGGACTGAGTACCAAGTTTAGTCTGAAGCACCTCAGAGTTCTCAGAGTGAATAAAACCTTGTCATTTTCTGGCTGTAAAATTCTTGATCTTACAATTTTGTGAACAACTCTTCTAATTCTTCAAAGATGGTGTTCTGTTTAATTGATTAAATTATCCCGGCATGTGACATGTTCTTCCTTTCCTTAGATGGATGGAATCATCAAATATTTGAAATGTTTCTGCCTGATTTACAAAAATTTATTTTATTAATGTACTCTGAATTCTCCAATACCTCTCCATTTAACAAGACTCACGCCACCTGTGGCTTTTCCTCAATACTGCGACTCAGCTGGCTACCCCGTGCATTCGTTTTTAAGTGGGAACCTAGCGCCGCCTAATGGTCAATGATGAACAGTGAAGATATCTATTTCCAGAAGAGGCTAAATTTAACAATAGGAAAACATTACACGGCACAGTGCTTTTATTCCTCTCTAAACAGAAGAGTTATCCCCTTGGATCATCTCTGCTTTGAAAAACATACATGTAAGATGTGTTTAAAATTATAATAACAACATCCTGTAAATTGTTCAACCCAGAGACACTGAAATGCACTATTGAAAGCTCTACATGGAAATATGCTGTGCGATGCTCTCATCTCTTCTGGGTTGTGCTGAGAACACAATTCTACAGCAGCAAGACTTCATATCTGGCATTATCTGTGAGGCAAACCTCTCTGCTGGAAACATTAATGTCTAATAACAAGGAAACATTTTAGGCTGTATCATCATAATAATATATTTGATGTTAGTAATTTTTATATGAAGAAAATTAATGCTGGGAAGAAGAAAGGGCAAAAGTATTTTAATATTTCTATGTATGCGCCCCAGACGTGCATAGAGTTCATACGAGGGGACGATGAGTGGAAGAACGAGGAATTTACATGGGCAGCACAAAGGCAAGGGAAGCCTTCTGCACCTAAANCATGTGTGTATGTTAAATATATACATATAAGCACGAGAAAAATAAATTTTAAGAAAAACTGAATAACAAGATGTCAAATAGAATGACACCAACAGTATGGGAGAGATGGGTTCCTAAGGATTCATTACCAGCCAAGGCAGCCTACTTTGTGATTGACAGGTCAGGAAGTCCTTTCTTAAAAATCAAGGTGGACACCCAACATTGACATCTGGCCTCCACATGCATGCATTCATATATTTGTAAGCACAGACATGTGTGCACGCACACACACACACACACACTCATTCACTCACAGATGAAATGACACAGTACGAATAAAACTTTGTTTAAGACAATAAATTTAACTGGCTGAACTCCCCGGCTGAAACATAAATGTTTACAAACTGTGTCAGTAATATGAAATACAAGATTATTTTTGTTCATAGAGCAGACTATCAACTCCTAGTTATAAGCAAAGAAATATAAGACTAACTAAACAAAACCCATAAGTTAAATGTATTAATATGAGACAGGGACAAGTTCAAGCCAAAAAGCCATTAGCTAACTAAAGCTGACTAATTATGATAGTAAAATATTATATATTATAGTAGTAGAATATTTAAGCAGAAGGATAAGGGACTAACAACAGACACATCTGCAAACATCTCAACAACCCAATTTCAACTGATGAAACCACACCACTGCATTTGATAAAGACACTAGATGGAAACAGGAACAAAGTATCCAGTGACGCAGCTAGAAGACACAACTTAAAGCAGGATGTGGTGGTGCCTGTCTGTCTTCCCAAAACTCAATGGGAGGAGCAGGAGGATCGGGAGTTCAAGACTGCTCTTAGCTAAGCAGCAAGTATGAGGCCAGCATGGCTACACAAACCTATCTCAATAAAACAAAATAAAATAAAATAAATGCATAATTTGAAAACTGTGTGGTATTTATGTTCACATGTGTACATACAAATGTAAAAGAAATGTATTCTTTGCAAAAGACTACAAAAGTTCTACAAAAACCTTACCATAGTTTAGACTGCAAAGAAAATATCAATGAATTTCAAATAATAAGAACCCCATAGGTCATATTGTCTGACCACAATGTAATAAAATTATAAGTAATAACTATAAAACAAACCCATTCACTTTCTTGGAAATTAATAAATTCTTTGAAGAACTTTTATACAAATGAGCAAAAAAAATTGAAATTCCTACTGACCCTAATTTCAATGAAAATAAAGATGTGGCAGATCAAATTCATTTGTATCACTAAAGTTATTTTAGGAGATAAGTTTACATCAATGAGTTTTCACATCTTAGTCAAAAATATTGAACTAATAATTCAAGAAACTGCACAGTGAACATCAGAAGCATCCTAGCAAACAAGAGATAAAAAATAATAAAGGCTGGATTAGAATCAACCAATTACAAAGCCAAAAATTACCTTAAAACTAGTCTGTCCTGGACTTCTCTGGAAGCTTCTGAAGTTTTCAAATAATTATTTTCTTCAGTTATTAACTCAAAGCTTTGTACAGTACCAAGAGGAATCATTAATACAAATATGGAGATGCATACTATATCTACACTTGGTGTCAGAATTTCTTTTAGGAAGTGTCCTATCCATGCCAGGAGAAAGAGTTTAAGTGTTTGCAGGTGAAAGATAGTGCTTTAAGAGAATTAGAGATTGGAGAAACATTTGGAGACAGTGGTTCTCAACCTGTGGGTGCCACCCTTTTGGGCATGACATATCAGATATCCTGCATCTCAGATATTTACATTATAATTCATAACAGTGGCAAAATTAAAGCTATGAAGAAACAAAATAATCTTATGGTTGGGGGTCACCACAGCATGAGGAACTGGATTAAAGGGCCACAGCACTAGGATGGTTGAGAACCAGTGTTCTAAGAAAACAAAGGAACCGCGCATTTGTCGGCATGGAGAGAAAACGTGGGAAGATAGATAATAAAGGAGTCAGCCATTTGGCTCAACTGGTAAAGGCACTCGCTACCACGCCCGAGAATCTGAGTTCAATCTATGGTGGCAACCCAGTGGAGGAAGGAGAGAACCAAATTGTCCTCTGACCCCTATACACCAGCATCAACATGTATTACCTGCACACTAAATCAATCAATGTCTCCACTGTGGTGATGAAAACTTTAAGAGGCAGAAACTAGTGGAAGGTCATGGGGGCTTCATGAGTGCGTGGATGCTCCCTCATGGGAGCGGATCTGGTCTGCTAGAAGTAGAGTAACACTTGGATTGGATTATTATAAAAAAGAGAGAACTTACCCTCCCCCAAAGCTCTTGTTCTTAATCATAGTGTGTAACCCATACACATATGCCTCTGACACAGTCATGTCTCCACCTGCCATCTCTTCACCAGAGTGGAGTTGGGGCCGTGTCCTTGAACTTCCAGAACTGTAAGCTAAATAGACTTCTTTTCTTCATGACAGCTTCAAGCACGTCATACAAATGGAGTGGGACAGACTATATTTGAAGACAAGGCTCTCTCTCTCTCTCTCTCTCTCTCTCTCTCTCTNNNTCTCTCTCTCTCTCTCTCTCTCTGTGTGTGTGTGTGTGTGTGTGTGCGTGCGTGTGTGTGTGTGTGCGCTTTACACACATGTATGTGGGTATATAAGCTTGTGCATACAGAGACCAGAGAAGAACATTAGGTGCCCTGCTCTATCATGTTCTGCCTTATTCCTTGGAGACAGTGTCTCTCATCAAACCTGGAGCTGAGGCTGGCAGCCACTAAGTCTCAGAGAACCTAAGGTCTCTGCTGCTCTCCTGCCCAGCGTTATGTAGCCCCACACAGTATTATGGGGCAGGTGAGAACTCCTGGTATTTATGGGGGAACCCAGGTCCTGAATGTAAATCCTCTTACCTATCGAGCCATCTCTCCAGCTGCTGAAGACATGATTTGTAAGGAGATAACTAGGCAATGTTAGTTCATAACTTAGAAATTAACCCAGTAACAGTGTCTTTGTAAGAGGAGGGAAAGACAAGGGAAAATCGCAGAAGACACTAGAAGAAGGCAGCCATCTGTAAACGAAACACAGAGGGCCAGGAGAGACCAACATGATGAAGTCCTGACCTTGAATTTTTACTCCCCAGATCTGTTGTTTGGGCCACTCAGTCTGTGGCATTGTATTCTGCTGTCCCTAGATCCCTAACACAAGAATCATATAAAGGAAGGTGAAACTGGTCATGCAGAGACCAGGAAGTGCTGCTATCCTGATTATTCTAGAATGTCCAGGCAAGTGACTTTTTAAGTACATATCTTTAAAGGTTATAAAAGCACTTTTGAAATACATTGTGTCACAGACACTTTGAGATCCTTTCGAGGCTATTCACAGCTGGTGGAAAGCAAGGGGACATATGACCTGGTGTCATTTCCTAGCAGAGTCTGGATCCATTGCACACACACAAAAAGGCCTGCCACCTTCATGTAAGAGATAGCTCATAACTGCCCCCTTTGTAGACATGAACCCTGAGGCAAAGAGTAATGTTCACACAGGCCTGAAGCTATCCCTCTAGAAAGCTCACTCTATCTGCAGAGCAGTGGGTTATGAAAGAGTGATTGGATTTCTGCTTTTTCTGTTAGTCATTTATCTCACGGCTCTGACCAAGTTCTTGACAAATGAAACTGAAGAGAAGGAAGGTTTCTTTTGGTGCCTAGTTTCAGTCCATCAAAACCAGGATGAAAGATGGGAGGAGTGGGTGAGCCACTGAGGGTGAGGACTATATTGCAGATGTTCACATGACAGACACACAGACCATTCAGCCACCCAGGGTGGGAACTGTGCTACAGCTGTGCACAGGGCAGACACACGGGCTAGTCGGCCACTGAGGGTGGGAACTGTACCACAAATGGGCACATGACAGATAAGCCCTCAAAATAACATCCTGTGGGAGAGTCTCCAGAGCCCAAACTAATGTGCCCAGAAGCTTTTCTTACAACCCTCTCATCGCTCCCTCCTCTGGTCATAACTTGATCATATTCTGATAAATTTTAAGTTACATATTGGCATTACATTGGTCTTTTTAGTCCTGGTGCAACTTTTAGTAAGTGAAGGCCACACACCTATGCAACTACTAAATTCTCCTAAGGGTCCATTCAGTATGAACGGGTTTCATGCACTTATTAACTAGTTACTTCACAAAGTGTCAAGTTATTCAACGATGAGGCGAAGTGTGAATATATATGTGTGTGTGTATATATATATATATGTGTGTATGTATAAACACATACATTCTGTTTAGAAAATGTAACTGAACATTTTATTCTGTTTGTATTAAGGTAATATTTTTGATAGAACAAGTTGCTGTATATTTTTAAATAACTTTGAAGATTATAGTGAAGAACTGTTCTTTAACCTGAGTCTCACTGTCCCTAGAATGACTGAAAATGGCAATCTTCAGGGCAGACATTATTTTCATTTGTATTGTACCCGTTGTCTAAGATAGTTGTTCTCAACCTAGGGGTTTTAATGTCTCTGAGTGTTGAATAACCTTTTGGCAGGGGTCACTTAAGACCATCATCATATCAGACATTTACATCATGATTCATAATAGTAGCAAAATAACAGTTATGAAGTAGCAATGAAGATGATGTTTTGGTTGGGGTCCCCACAGCACGAGCAGCTGAATTAACGTGTCGCAGTGTTAGGAAGGCAAAGAACCGCTGCTCTAAGGAACTGCACTAAAGGGTCACAGCACCCCTGGTCTAACAAATGACTAAGTCATTCTGCATCAGTGCTTCCAGTCAGTGAGAGAAAAGAGTTGATTTATTTCTTATTTTGACTTGTAAAACTCATAAATAGGTCTTTCCCTATTTCCCCCAGTGACGGAGCTCAATAGGCAGTGGAAGCCGGATTCTCAGAGAATATCTTACTACTAAGAGGACTCCACCTCCCCTGGGTCCTCGGATGCCTGTCTTCCACTCTCAGAATCACTCAAGGGAAAATTTGAAGACTGAAGTTCAAGCCCGACTCTTTTCAAGCACAGCACACTCCAGTGACTGGGAGACACCTCAGGATCCCAGTGAGGGGGTAGAAAGGGACTCTGATGACTTTGGTCTTAGATTTCACAGCCCCAATATAAGGTTGGATACAATAGAAAGCAATTATCATCTGTGTTGTGTCAGGAAAAGTCAACAAAACTTTCTTTTTCTTTTTTCTTTCTTTCTTTTTTCTTTTTTTTACTTAAATACTAATAATTCATAGAGATCTATGTTGTTCAGGAAGTCCTTCAGAAAAAATTCCCTGAATTGCTTGAGATTTTCTATCATAGATATCATCACATGGATCTTTCCCAGCACTAAGAAGAACCACATCTCCTTAGAGAGGATCAAGGGTCATTATTAACCAGGCACAGTGACCATTAGTCTCTCCTGAAACCCCATGCTAAGGAAACCGGTGGTGTAGAACTAGCAACACGTTCCCATCTGCTTATTGCAAACTTACGTATGTGGTGTAGGAGGTCCTTCTGTCTGTGTATTGCTTTCATTGGTTAATGAATAAAGAAACTGCCCTGGCCTGTTGACAAGGAAGAACTTAGGTAGGCGGGGAGATGGAATTGAATTCTGGTAGAAAGAAGGCAGAGGGGGAGATGTTATAGAGCCGCCGCCAGAGTCAGATAGGCCGGAACTTTGCTGGTAGATCACGATCTCACGGTGATGTACAGATTACTAGAAATGGGTTAAATTAAGATATAAGAATTAGCCAATAAGAAACTAGAGCTAATGGGCCAAGCAGTATTTTAATTAATACAGTTTCTGTGTGGTTATTTGGAGGTTAAGTTAGCCGGGACGAACAAGTGGGCCCCCTCCCCTGCAACACATATGTTCCAAAGCACAGCTCAAATGCTTCCTCCTTCTTGGAATCTTCCTTAACGATCCTAGTTAAAGTGTATGTCCCTCCTTCTTTCTAAATGCCTTATTCCTACTGTTAATTTAGTACTTACCACAAATAGTACACCACTGAATGAGACAGCGGTGTCCATCACCCCAGCACCACACACTCCTTTGCCTTTCAGTTGGGTTGGAACAACTGTGAGTTAAAGTCTTTGGACTGTCTAGAACACTTCACAGTGTTTTGGACCCAGAGTGCTCACTATTTTCTTGTAGCTAGACAGCTTGCTCAGTCGAGGTTTTCAATATGATCAATTTTAAAGTATAGAGCAAAAAGGAAATGTTCTAGTGGATTCAGATGCCACCCCACACAGAGGGCTTAGCTCGATGGCCCAAGTGCCAGGGAAACTCAAATGACCTAAGATTGCCTGAAAGGGGTTCAGACATGTGATTTACTGTTACTTCAAGTTACTCCCCCAAACCTTTTTATTTATTTTAAGTCTTTCAAGGGAAAACATATGTAGCATACAATAAAGTGTGTGGAATGCAAGACGCCATTTATATTTGTAAGAGAGTTTGAAATCCCTCTCAGTTCCATCACGGCCCCCAACAGAAATGAGGAAGGCGCAATTAGGGGACCACAGAGATTAATTTGCAAAGCAAAACTCCTCATCCAGACTCTTAATGCCTCAGATGGGCAGCATGAATCAGAGAGCAAAGCTGAAGTCAAAACAAAGGGATGTGCTCACTGGCCCCTGGAGACTGAACACCGGCCCCTGTAGGTTTCCTTCTATGGGCAGCCCACAATGAGCCTGTGAGTCACTCGCCCAGCCTCGGCACTTGCTGTTGGCCAGATGGCGTGCTCCATTCTGTTCATTATAGCCATTCTTCTCATCTGACTCCGTCAGTATAAAACATATGGCTGGGTCTTTAGCTTAATTTTTTTGTTGTTTTGTTTTTTGGAGGGAGAGGTATCTTGGGTTCGGCTCAATCAAACTGGGAGCCCCAGGTGTGATTAAAACGAAAACAAAACGATAAGACAGTGCATGCTGATTCCACCTAGGCAGAAGGAAGCCTGTGCCTGGGCTCAGGGGCTGTAGTTTGTTAAATCCCTGAGTGAGTTACTCACTCAACTGTAATCATATATAATCTCCCAGTTACAAGCTGTCTGTTGACAGAAAATGAGTGCTTCGGGCCAGACATGCTCAGAGACAACACACGCATTTTCCTCTCAGTTTGTCAGTCAAATATAAATGAATGGTGTAAAAGTTTGACACAGAATTAAGCCCCGGGTTACAAAATACTTACCATACTTTAAAGGTTTAGAGTTGGTAGTTGATGTAGGAGGGTCATCTGTCTATGTGTTAACTTTCATTGGTTAATAAAGAAACTGCCTTGGCCCCTTTT
>LOEQ01008151.1:113149-124736 GCA_001685075.1 Bramus lutescens
GACACAAGGCGTGCGTGCGAGTAGCTGGCTACACTGGTGACCGCTTGGCCAGGTAGCCAAGGGAGGGAAACTCTGCCATCCACAACAAAGGCAGGGGCCAGAGCCACGGCAAGATGCCCAAAAGAGGAGCTGGCCTCAGGAACGCAGGTTCTTATGGCAGAAGCTGAGCCAAATTTAGAGGTAGCAGCTGAGAAGTGAGTTCTGGCAAGAGAGGGTTCGGGGGCAGGCTGCTGCCTATGCAGCCTTAGGTTAAACGACGCTGTCTGGAGCCAACAGGATCTCACTGAGGTTTACACAGCCGGGTCAGATGCCCAACCTCTGTCCCCTTAAAAGCTCCTGAGTTCACGTTATAGGTTCTCAAAGTGTGATATTTTTCATAAGAATAAACTGAGATTCTCTTAGGATAGGAAAGTGTGTGTTATTAATCTTTGCACCTTCATTGTTTAACAGGGCTCTTTCCCACCTCCATAACAGCAATTTTAATTTTAAGGCAGGAAAATGTATTTGTAATACATATTTGGAGAAACATTAATTTTTTGAGAATATAATATAATTTTATAATTTCTGTTTTCCTTTTCTTCCCTCCAAACCTACCATGTACCTTCCTTTCTGTCTTTCAAATTCATGCCCTATTTTCCTTTCATTCTTGTTATATATATGCATGTATATATACATATAAATACACACACATATATGTATATATATATACATATTCCTAAATATACCCTGCTCTGCTCAGTCTGAATACTACTTGTATGTTTGTGCATTCAGGGATGATACTTTGGTATTGGATAATCAGTTGATGTGCTCCCCTGGGGACCCTATTCTCCTGCTCTTGCCATTTTAGTAGCACCTTATCTATAATTTTTGAGACAAATTATATAAATAATAACAATATTTATCGAGCACTTACAATTAGTCAAACATTGGGCAAAATGCTTGTTTTAAAGAAGCTTATTAACATCATGAAAAACAATGCCTACTACAATCTTCTCTTTGTCAATGAAGAAACCGGGATCTATAGAAGTGTGTTTCTACAGAATACACAACTAAAAGCAGACTGCCTCTGAAAGGAGGTCAACCACGGACAGGGAGGCAATGAAATTGGGGAGTTCTGAGAGTTAGAATAATCCATGGGCACCACGGGAAGAGGTGGTGGAAGAACTCCACGGGCTGCCTAAAGCACCAGGAACACATCTCAGGGCTAAGGATAGTGATGGAGATAAATGCATCAGGAATCATGGGCCAGGACTATTTTCTCAATCTCCTAGAACCTTACTGTGCTGTTTATCACTGAGTAGGGAAAGTCCCTGAAAGACAATGAACAGAAATTCTAGCCCACTCTGAAAAATAGAATCTAAGCTTGACTTTGAATATGACACAGAAAAATCAAGTCAAATAATGTCCCTTTCATTCACTGCCATGTCCCAAATGACTAACAAGGGAAAGGAGAAAATGCAAGAAACGTGTTCATTTGGGCAGGGCTGGTAGTTGCCCAGTTTATCCCAGGCCTTGTGTCTAATTCAGTTCTCACTAGCTTCTGTCATCAAGCCTATTCTTTGGGGGGCGGTCACTATTCTGTCCCCAGGAGTCATTTATATAATAGAAGAGATCCTCCTTGAGGAGATCAACTTATAACTGAGGTGGGAAATACTGGCTTTTCATGATAATTAAGAAGAAACCCAGGAAATAAAGGGACAGACAGACAGACAAACAATGATAGACATAGTTGGGGTTAACCTTCCCCTCAGATCTCAGAGAGATGTGCGGAAGAGGAGTCAGAAAGATTCCAAGAGTCAGTGGGGATGGATGGCTGCAGGGTTAGTGTCTTCAGGACAACATAGAAGTGACACACAGTTGAGCTCACAGCAACTATGGCAGCATGCCCAGGTTTGAGCACTGAAAGAAGTGGATAAGAGCCCCTATCCCTAACACAGAAGCTGTCTCTAAGTGTCAGCTACTCCCACAGGAAAAATTAGTTTTCTCCAGTGGAGCATCATCAGGTAGACAAACCACACTTAAGTACAGGACTCCTGCTAGCCGTAGATGGCCAGCACAAAATGAATTCAGTGGTGTTTTTGGAGGCTTTGATTTTATGTTTGTTTCTCTTTTTTGTCTCATAATGTTTTGTTTGGGCTTTTTCCCTCTTACTTTATAGTTTCTGATTTTATGTTTTGAGTTTTGTTTGTATGAATGTGTGTATGTCTCTTTGTGTATATATGTGTTTCTGCTGCTTTTCCTTTGCTGTTTTTCTGTGGTTGGTTGGTTTGTTTTATCCTGGCTTATTTGTTAGGGAGGGTTGCCTTTTTGTTTTCTCAAGAGAGAGAGAAAGGTGTGGAATTGGATGGATGAAGAGGTAGGAAGGATCTGGGAGAAGATGAAGAAGGGGTAACAGTAATCAGAATATATTGCATAAAAATTTTTCAACGAAAATAGAAAAGTTGAGGTTAGCTAAGATAATTTATAAAACTTTGTCTCATATTTCTGGTTTTTTTTAGCTTTTCGTGTAGTTAGAAAGGGATGTGGAATCCCTGGTAAAGAAAAGTTTGTTTATATAAGGTAGCCTCATTGTAAATGTTGAATATTCCTTTTAATCAGACAGTAATACATAACTGTATTACTATGCCTGACAAAAATTCAAGGAGGTGAACCTTCAGCCTGCAAGCTCCTACTACTTTCTTTGGACTGCAAAAGAAGTTGCTTGAGTTCCAGGGCCGAACCAACAGTGCTGGAGCGACTATTACCTCGATAGACTCAATAGTCTCCTTACCATGAAAACAAAGTATGTACTTCCTAGGGACTGCAGTTAACATCCTCAGACCACAGAATTGAGATCCTCTTGCTCTACACTATCTAACTGTTCAGAACATTCAAACAGAGTAATGTGTAACAGAAAGAAATGTGTTTTGGCCTGTGGTGCTAGAAGCCGAGAAGCCTAAGTCTGGGCAATTGAATCTAAGTTTCACAGTGCTTCATAATGTGGGAGAAAACAGGAGCGAGAACACATGAGATCAAGGAGAAATAAGGCCAGACTACTGGGAGGGCTGGCTACTACTATGAGGAAATGGCTAATTCATTGAGAAAGTTCCAAATCCATGACCAACTGCAGTCCCCACGAGTATGCGTCTTTCAATATTGTCATCCTGAAGAATCCCAAAACATGAAGATTTTAGGTAGCGTGCTGATACCATAATATCTCCCCCACATTCAAAATGTATGTATTTCCACAACACAAAATACCATTCTTCTTTCCCAATAATCTCTTAGCCTTAATTCATTCCAGAGTGAGCTCAAAAGTAAGAAGTTCTTCTTAAGACTAAAAGAAAATTACTTCCTTTTATAAACCTGTAAAATCAAAACAGGTCATCTACCACCAAAATGCATTGAGGAGATAGGTAACAGATGCTACCATTCCAAAGTGGGAGATGGGAAATTTGGAAGACGAGAATGAAGAGAAGGAGGAAGAGGAGGAGGGAAAAAGACCCTCAGAGAAGAACAACAAGTAGAAACAAGCCCAAGAAAGTTCAAACATTAAGAAGGCAGATGTTACATCTCAGAACTGGAACATAATCAGTCTTTTGTTTCATTGGATACCTCCTAGGCAGATGGAGCGCCCCTGCTCCTATGCCTCTACTGCAGTCAGTCAGCAATTTAGATGTCTCAGGCTGGCATTTCACTCCAGTTCTGCAGCTTTCCCACGTGGAGAATCTAGAGTCTGGATTTCTCTGTGACAGAGATCTACTCATATTTCCACAAAGCCTTGCCCTTGTGTGCCTTCTCTGTGATATTTTTGCCCCTGCAGCAGAACGCACTGGACGCCTGTGCTATGGTTAGGGCTGTGGAGTGCTGCACCAGACAGTAGGGAGTAGAGCCCTGAGGTGAACTGGATGGAGAGTCTATAGGAGGTTCTCTAAAAATCATTCTACCCTCCAAAGGCACGGGAGGGGGCGGGGATGCTGGGAGAGGCAACTTGAAAGATCTCTGAAAGGATTCCACTTTCCTAGTCATGACTAGCACATGCCTTTCTTCTCACACTGATGTCTCCAATAACTTATTCTTTGGGCAATACTTTGTTTTGCTTTCTAAACTATTTTTTTCCTTCCCTTTATATGGACAGGCTGTAAATTTTCCAAATGTTTACTCTCTGTTTTTATTTAATCATAAATAATGATTTTAAACAACTCATTTACTCTCTTAGCTCCCTGCAGTCAGTTAGAAGAAATCAAAAGCCCAGTTCTTTGAGGGTTTTACCATCTAGAAGTCTTCCTTCTGCCAGATTTCTTGGTTCATTATTCTCAAGTGCTGTGTCCATAGAACCCTCGGAAATGACGACAGTCCAGCAGGCTCCTTGATGCTTCTTACAAGAGTGGGTTACAGCCTAGTACTCAGTGACAGGGCCTTAACTCTGAAACATCATGAGAATGGCCATAACTGCCCCTGATTCTATTAGCGTCCTGATCACAACCACTTTAGCAATCTCAGACAAGTTCCAGACTTTCCAAAGCCTTTTGTATTCTTATGAACCTTCACCAAATTGGCCCTAAAAGCTCCGACTAGTAATTCCAACATGTGTTCAGAATAGTTCTAGCCTTTAGCTCTTAGCCAGTTATAAAGCTATTTCACATTTTCAGATATGTATATAGAAACAGCTGACTTTCTCAGGACCAATTTCCTCTCTTATTCCACTATTTGTTACTTTTGTAAATTACTGAAACTGAGTAGTTTACAAAAAAAGAAGTTTGTTCTTAGGCTCATGTTTCTTGGAAGTTCAAGATTATGTAATCATATCTGTTGAAACCTTGTGGCGCTTCATAACTTGGTGGAACTTGGAAGCAAAGACTACACATGTGTGAAAGAAGAAATTAAGGCAAACTACTGTGATAGTTAACCAATTTCAATGATAAAAGAATTTATACATTCATGCACCTCTAAATAGAGCCGGCCCATCTTTCAACACTACCGCATGGAAAAACTGTATTTTCAACACATGACATTTAGCATAATAATAGCAGTGATACATAAGCCTTTGAGGACTGGTGACTCTTATATGGCAAGAGTAATGTATAAGAGTTGTTCTTAAAGATCATTCTTAAATAACTCAATAAGAGGGACTATGGAAAGTCCTGATGTGGACTTTGTCAGAGCTACTGCTACATCCTCTGTCTCTCTCTTCCTTCCACGTTTTTCTCTTCTTTGCCAAATAGCATTAACCTAACTCACAAGTCTGAAGATTACTAGGTGACCAACGTTGAGCTCTACAGGGCTGGCTTCAAGCTATTAGTGGATCTAGGTCTTTGTCTCTCTCTCTCTCTCTCTCTCTCTCTCTCTCTCTCTCCTGCTTCTGGGACAACTGGTTTTCCAAACATGTCCTTCTTATGATAGTGGAAACAATGTAGAAAGTATGAGTGTGATCAAGCATGCATGCTTACTTTGAGCCTCCAAGTGTGCTGTATCTGTTACTATCTTATTAGTCAACACCTGTATTAAAAGGTAAGAATTGCATTCTGCTCTTAAGTAGCCATGACACATATATGGTAATATAATACTTCTATATAGAAACAAAACAGCATGGGACAAGACTTTAGTCTATTACACAGCCTTAATGTACTCTGGCAAAACTGTCTAATATCAGAAAGAGTAGGCAGAATAATAAGTGACAAAATGCCCATAACATAATCCTTATGACCTGTGAGAATATTCTTTTACATGGCAAAAGATGTTGTAGACAATACGGATCCAGACATTTTGGTGTAATAACTCTTAATTGTTACAACAAAATATAAGAGAGAAACAGCTTAGAGGAGAAAGGATTTATTTTGCCTCATAGTTTCTGGGGTTTCTGTCAGCATTACTTGTGTTAGTTGCTTCTCAATTCCTATTGAAAACAACATCATGGGAAGAAGCAAGCGGCAGTGAGAAATTACTTGACTCATGGTGACGGGACAATGAAGGGAAAGACAAGAATGGATAGGAATAAAATGTACAAATGTCAAGCCCCTATTGACCTTTTCCTCCAAGTATTTTCTTTCTTTCTAATGACACTAACCTATCAGCAACCCCACCATCCTCAACCCCAATTTACATGTACTTCTTTTGACAAACTTTTAGTATTTCGAATATTTCCACTCTGCTCTTTCATCTTTATTCTCACTGTAAATTAGGTTCTATGCAGTCAACTATGGTTTTGACATTACTTGAATGCACTGACATTTTCTCCTCCAGATTAAGCAGTCAGTTACCTTTAAATATAGCTAGACAGAAAGTCTCTGGGCCTAGCCTAAATAGAGAATGTTACTTTATAAAGTAGCATGAATATTCTAGTCCAGTTCCTAAGAGAGTCTTTGTTCCCATCTGAACCTTCATGAGCAAGCTCTTCACTATCTGTATTCTCATGAACACTCTGGTCTTCCGAGCTCACCATGGTCTTCCATTAAGCTGAACTCACAACATTCTTGTGCCTCTCTCATCCGCATTTCCTATCCTTTCCAAGCTCTTTCTGCAAAGCGACTCCCATGCTTCTGAACCACATCACTAAGTACAGTCACAGTAATGACTCCATTTATCAGTCATGGTGTATATATTAAGCAAGCTTTCTGATGTTGAGACAAAAAAATAACACAGGAAAGACAACTTCAGAAGGAAAAGTTTAATTTGCCTCCTGTTTTCAGAGGTGTCAATCCATTGTCAGTTGGCTTTATTGCTTCTCAGCCAGTGGTGAGATAAAGCATCGTGGGAGAGAGGATGCAGCAGAACAAAGTAACTCACCTTGTAATGGAAAGGGAAATAGAAGAAAAGAGTGTGGAGGCATCAGGGAGAAAAATAAAGTCATAAAGCATTCCCTAGCGACCTACTTCTATAAGCTCCCAGGTCCAACTTCTTCTACAACTTCCAATTTCCACCACCAGTTGGGAAACAAATCTTTAACAAATGAGTTTTGAGTAATTATTCCAGATACAAATAATAATAATAATAATAATAATAATAATAATAATATGTTGTCTAGATTGTTTCAGTGAGCCCAGAGCAATCACAAATGCTTAAATGGGGTAAAGAAGAAAAGTCAGAGAAGACGTGCTATTGGAAGCAGAAGTGGGATTGTCCAGGGCTAAGAGCAAAGAAATGTGGACATCCTGTGGAAGCTGGAAAATAATAGTAAAATATTCCTAGATCTTCGGAGAGATTGCTATGTCAAAACCTTGATTTAATATCGTAACACATAGGCTTTGGATAATCATCACTATAAAGTAATATGCCTGCATTATTTTAAGCCACAAAACTAATGGCTCTTATTTTAGCAGCAATAGAAGGGTAGCATATTAGAGTGAATAGTGATCATTATTTACCCTTTATTAAGCATAGATGCTATATGTCTCAATTCTTATGTAATCAGCTTGTTTGATCTGAGCACAAAATCACAGCTCTCTATCCAGGGGAAGTCATGAGTCCTGGATCAATGCAAACATACATGTTATTTGGAACAAGTTGGAGGGAATTCACAACAATTTTCATTACAGGGGAGATAATCACTTTTTCCAGATGCCATACAAGCATAATGCTGATAGCTTTCAAAGGAAAGCACTCCCTAGATGCACATGAGGGCATATGAACCTGGTTCCATTCTCTCAGTAATATGGAAATATGAATGGATGTTCAGTGTCATGGCCTGGTACTGGGACTTTCCATGTTGCTTTGGTTTTAACTGATGAAGTCACTTCTCTCAATCTCTAGACCCATCAGTTCCCCTTGGGATTGCATCCCATCTAGATCTTCTCACCATTCTACCTAAGATGATTATCATTCGGGCCCTACCACATGCTCAGACTCTCTTATTGTCTCTTCTCTTTTCCCAAAAGCTATCTGGGACAAATCAAGACACTGGCTTTCACTTTTCTATTACCCTTGTATACTAATAAAGCTTCTACAGGCTTTCCATGAAGAAAAATTATAGACTTGCTGAGTGGTAATGGTGCATTCCTTTAATCCCAGCACTCAGTAGGCAAAGGCAGGTGGATCTCTTGAGTTACAGGTTAGCCTGGTCTACAGAAAGATCGAGTTCCAGAACAGCCAGGGATGCCCAGAAAACCCCTGTCTTGAAAAAAAAAAGGAAGAAAATAAAGAAAAAAAAGAAAAGTTACAGAGCATAAATTTTACAAAAGATGAAAAGATCAAAGATCAACTTAACTTTTTCACAATCCCAACTTGTTGCTTAGAAATTGATAAGATACCAAATACTGTTATTGTTTATTGAACTTGTAGCAAAGTTATGGGAAAAATGATAACATTTTTCTCTCCCAAGGAAATGTTATAAGGCATAATTTGTCAGAAGATGGGTAAAATAATGGTTATTGGGAAAACAAATGTATGAAAGAGACCTCAAACCATTAGTGTACTAGTCGCATAAATAAACTTCTCTTAATTAAAATTTTCTGTATGATATTTTATTTAGTTCATAATTTTGTAAATGCTCTATAAGTAATAATGACTCTTTCATTGGTATATTTATATAAATATATAATTTTATAGACTAAATGCTTATATTACTGGTGTACACATTTTGAAATATATCAGAAATTCTGTCAGCATGAGAAAGCCACCAACGAGAGGCTGTCTGGCTCTGTGGTGACAATGTTTTCTTAAAGTCTAGAATCATATGTCCAGTCTTCCAGCTCACTGATTCTTCCTTCAGCCTTATCGAGTCTTCTGTCAAAGCCTGTTGTTGAATTTGCCAATTCACTTATTCTGTTCTTCATCTCTAGAATTTTTAATTTGAAATGGTTAACTTTTATTTCTCTGTCAAACATCTCATGTTGTTCGTGAATTATTTCCCGAATTTCGCTTAGTTTTTTGTCTGTATTTTCTTGTAATTCCCTGAATTTTTGTAAAAGGACAATTCTGAACTGTTTGTCCGTCATTTCATAGATTTCCTCTTCATCTTGGTCTGTTTCTAGAGGTTTCTTGATGTCTTTCAACAACGCTGTGTTTCTCTGGCTTTTCATCATCTGGTTATCTTTATGTTGCTGCCTGTACATTTGATGAGACGGTGGCCTCTTTGAACCTTGGATGGCATTCTTTGGTGGCAATAGATCTTTACTAATTCTAGCCTGGGATTCTGCATGGACCGGCTGATGGCAACCCAGACAATGAAATTTTCCAATCAGAGGAGAAAAAGAAAAAAAAGAATGAAAAGGAATGAAAGTTTAAATGATTTATAGTATAGCATCTAAAGAGCAAAACTACAAGATTTTAGCATTCAAAAGGGCTGAGAGACAGGAATAGAAAGTTTATTTATAGAAGCAACAGCATGAAAGTTTCCAAACCTGTAGAAAGATATAAATATCAGGGTTCAAAAAAGTCAAAGGACACCAGTCACGTTTAATCAAAATAAAATCACCAGAAATGTATTCCAATAAAACAATCAATGTTCAGACTCCAAGAGAGAATTCTGAAAGCAGCAACATAAGATCAAAAACACTGATGACAACTTATGCTGGAGAAGATGTAGAGTAAAGGGAACACTCCTGAATTGCTGGTGGAAGTGCAAACTTTGGAAATCAGTATGGCAATCTCTCAGAAAATTAGAAAACAACCTACCTCAAGATCCAGCAATACACTTTTGGGAATATACCCAAAGGATGCTCAATTGTACCACATGGACATGTGCTCAACTATGTTCATAGCAGCATTATTTGTCATAGCCAGATCTTGAAAACAACCTAAATGCCCCCTTGACCAAAGAATGAATAAGGAAAATGTGGTGCATTTACAAAATGGAGTACTACACAACAAAAAAAAATCTTGAAATTTGCAAGCATATGGATGGATCTAGAAAACCAGTAACCCAGACCCAGAAAGACAAATGTAATGTGTACTCACTCATAAGTGGCTTTTAGACATAAAGTAAAGAAAAACCAACCTACAATCCACAATCTCAGAGAACCTAGACAGCTAAATGAGACATACATGGATCTAATCAACATGAGATGTTGAAAAAGACAAGATCTCCTGAGTAAATTGTGAGCATGAGGATCATGGGAGAGAGTAAAAGGGGAAGGAGGAGAAAGTGAGGGAAGTGGAGAAAATTATATAGCTCAATAAAAACAATACAAGGAACTGCTTATGTACCAAACATCTCTGCAGAAACATTACAGGGCACAGAGGGGTATCATTACTCACTTAAAGCACTGAATGGATCCCTGCCAACCAAGAACACTACAGTCAGAAAAGGTTCCATTCAGATATCAATGAGGAACAAAGACTCTCAGACACACAACTGAGAGAGCTCGTTGCTGAGCTTGTCTTCTAAGGAATGCTAGGGAGAGTGATAAATGGAAACACTGAATCAAACTTACACTCCCCTAATCTTGTGTACGAATATGAAATTTAAAAAGCAAAATTATTAAAGAAAGGGAGCATCACACAAGCATGAGGATGTATGTTCAACTCAAGAACCCATGCAATAAGTCAATCATGGTGACTTCCACTTTTAATCCTCCACCTGGAGAGGCAAAGGCAGGTGAGTCTCTGGACCTCATTGGCCAGCCAGCATAGCTGGTCCAAGTGAGAGATTCTGTCTCTAAAGAAACAAGACAGACAGCACCCGGGGGAATACCTTAGCCTCCACATGTTATACACAAGTGCACATACACACCTGTACACATATACCATATGCATACACATATACCATATGCATACACATATACCAGAAAGAAAAAAGTAATCATCCAGGCCTTGGTGGCTCACACCTTAAATCCTAGCACTCAGTGAGGCAGAGCCAGGTAGGTCTCCAAGTTCGAGGCCAGCCTGGTCTACAGAGTGAGTTCCAGGACAGCCAGAGATACACAGAGAAACCCTGTCTCGAAAAATAAAAGGAAAAAAATCATAAGTACAACAATTCATTAAGGGATATACAATATAAAGACTTATATATAATGCACAGCATCAAAAAGTTAATGTGGGAGAGCCAGTGAAATGAAAGTGTGGAGGATTTATATGACAGATATGTTGCTATCAGATTAAAACGTCTGTTGTAACTACATGTTTTTGTAAGTATCATAGTAATCTCAAGGTAAAAACCTATAATGACACACTAAAAACAGAAAAGGATTGGATAAAAACATACTACTTGAGGAGAAAAATTGTTTAACCACAAAGAAATATCTTAAGCAAGCATGAACCAATTCAGAAAAATGAACAAAATGACAGTGGTAAATTTTTGCCCACCAATAATTACTTTGGATATAAATGGACTAAATTCTGAAATTAAAAGATATACAGTAGGTGCCTGGATTAAAAAACAAAAACCAAAACTCAACCATATGGAATGTAAATGAAACATACTTTTCCTGTAAAGAATTATGTCATCTGAAAGTAAAAGGATGGAGAAAAATATTCCATGCAAATGGAGACCAATAGACAACATTTCATCAGACAAAGCAAACTTTACCAACAAAAACTGTAAAAAAGATACCACAAAGGTAATTGCAGAATAATGCAGAGGTCAGTTTAACCATATAACAGTCATAAATGTGTACATACCTGCTGTGGGACAATGGTCTTTTATCCTGTCACTTGTATTATTTTTAATAAA
>LOEQ01008151.1:124889-148455 GCA_001685075.1 Bramus lutescens
TATGGGCTAATATAAGTTATAAGAGTTAATAAGAAGCCTGAGATAATAGGCCAAGCAATTTATAATTAATGTAGGCCTCTGTGTGTTTATTTGGGACTAAATGGCTATATGACTGGGTGGGACAGAAACCCCAGTCAAAATATACCCAAAACATGAGAACTGGAAGCATAAAGCAAGTGTTAATGGGTATGAAGAAAGAGTTAGACCATATTAAATAACAAGAGAAAACTTTAACATTTCATCTGTGGTGGACAGATACAGGTTGTCCAGACACAAAATTATCAGGGACACATACTTCAACTATACTCTAGACAAAACAGACCTTATAGATACTTATAGAACATTCCATTCGATAGCTATAAAATACACACCTTTGATTGCATGCATATAAAACATATCCCCAGACAAAGTGTTATCTACACACCTTGTTTATTACAGTACTAATCACAACAGCCAAAACATATAACCCACCTAAGTCACCATGAGTGAAGAAATGAATATGAAAAGGTGATATATTGATAATAGAATATTATTCCACCATAAAAAGTGGAAATTTGCAACAATACTGATAGCCTTTCAGGTTACCTAAAATTAATCTAAACAGGCATATAAATACCACATGATCTCATATATGAGATACGAAATGTTGACCTTCCAGAGAGTAGAAGAGTGGTTATCAGACACTTGAGTGACTAGCCAGAATTGAGGAATATGGAGCTGTTTGCCAATGAGTGTATGACTACAGTTACATAGGAATAATGTGTTTATATGGAAACATTAGGCAGATAACTAGGAAATAGACAAGCAATTTTTATAGCAAGGAAAAAATAGTGAAGAAAGGAAATGCAGAAGGGAGGCGAGAGAAATAAAGACCAATGCTTATAGATTTTCTGTTTAGATAATGAAAACATTCTTTAAATAACTTATAAATAATGAATGTACAGTTTGGTTAACTCACTAAAAGCATCTGGTGGTGCATTTTGAATGGGTGATCAAAGTTACATATGATTTAGGTTTTAATAAGATTATTACAAAAAATATAATTTGAGAAATCATGGGGTAGTTTCCTCAATTATGTGGTTACTGTGTATTATTTGTAAGAGCTTATTGATGGTTACAAGTCATCTTGCTGAGAGTGTGTGCTTGCTCAGCATATTGTTCTGGAGTATGACCTCAGGCAGATTCCTGAGGCTGAGGTCATGTAACCAAAACCAAAGTTACATAAGTTCAAATATCACAACAATAGAAGAGTCTCACAAAGTAAGGAGAGTAGGCAATACTGATGGAGCTAACAACTTCAATAAAATTCACAGAAATTGGAAAAGTGCTAATTTTCTGAAGACTTGTAGGAGCAGAATTAAAAGTCCTAGGTTACACAGATTAACCTGAGCCTAAGTCTACAAGGAAGAGCTAAATTAGAAAGAACAAGAAAAAAAATAAGAGAAAAGAAAAAAAAGACCAAATGGAATGATGACATGCCAACAGAAAATCAAAGGGAAAAACATATTCAAGAAATTAAGAATGAGTAGCAGAAAATATGCCAACAACAATAATAACAGAAAAACCAGAAAATCATTTGAGAATGGGAAGTAAAGCCAAATTCAGATAAATTCTTTCAGAACCTGTTTTTGGACCATCATCCATAAAACAGCACTTAGTCCACAGTGCTTAGTCCACAAGGATGACACCAGCTAAGACCCTAAGCAATAGAGGGAGAGGCAGACCCAACTGGCTTTGCCCTGTAGACAGACTGATGAATATCTTAAATATCACCATAGAACCTTCATTCAGCAACTGATGGAAACAGAGGCAGGGACCCGCATCAGAGCCCAGACTGAGCTCCCAAAGCTCAGTTGAAGAGTGGGAAGAATAAGAAGATGAGCAAAGAGATCAAAACCATGATGGGTTCACCCACTGAAACAGTTTACCTGAGCTAATGGGAGCTCACCAATACCAGCCAGACTGTGAAGGAACAAGCATAGGGCCAAACTAGTTCATCTGAATGTGGATGACAGTTGCATGGCTGGGGCAGCCTGAGGGGCCACTAGCAGTGGCACCAGGATTTATCCCTACTGTTTATATTGGCTTTTTAGGAACCTATTCTCTTTGGATGGATATCTTGCTCATCCTAGACATAGGCCATGGACCTTCCCGAAAGCAATGTGCCTTACCTTCTCTGAGGATGGATGCGGGGTATGTGGTGGGGGTAAGTGGAGGGAATGGAAGGAGGAGAGGGAGCAGAAATTCTGATTAGTATTTATAATGCAAAAATATAGTTTTCTTTAAAAAAAGAAGTAAAAGTAAAATAAAGAGTGTGCTTAGAGTACTTGTCTACAATATTTGAGATCGTATCAGATATCGTTAAGGTTCATGCCTAATTCCTGATAATTAAGAAGGCAGTACATCCATGCAAGTTGTCTGTAGCAATTTTTACGGACAAATGACTTTTAAATTCTGAAAATTAATTATTCTCATATAGAAAAAAAGAGCTTCATAATAACTAATTTGTTAATACCAATACTTTGTTTTAAGATTCCTGTGAGAAATTAATATGTTAATACACATATATAATAGGAATACTGTCTGGTGTTGCGGCATTACTTAATCAGCATTCAGAATGCTTGTTGCTGCCTTACAGAATTCTTCAAGTAAGATAACAAGGTCATGGACTCATCAAGAGTATTCCAGGGAACAATAGTATATATTACCAGACCTATACCCTATGAACCAATGATAGATAAACGTCTTCCAGAAACTTCTGTCACTATCATCCATCCTGACTCAGTGGTCAAGTCTGAAAGTCAGGCTTTCTTTTGTGGTTTGTTTGTTTGCTTACTGGCTTGTTTGTTTTTAAGAGAGCCTGTCGTGGAACTAGTTCATGTAAACCAAGCTGGCCTTGAACTCACAGAGATTCTCCTGCCTCTGCCTCCCAAGTGCTGGGATTAAAGGTGTGCACCACCAAGAGAGTCAGATTGAAAACTCATGACTACTTAATCAATTAGAAATGATGGCTCTTATAATTTTTAACATACTGTTAAAGCTGAATGAATGCTGTCTATTTCTTCAGACCTTCTCTAGCCGAAAACCAAATATTAAAACAATGGTAAAATTTAAAACCTCACAAACAAATGATGAAATTTTAAAAGATTAGATGATGCCATAACATAATATATTTAGTCTTATAAATTATTTTATAGAAATATTTGTGTTCATCATTATTAAATTTTAAAAGGTAAATTTGGGCATTTTTATATTTGATAACTTTTAAAAGAAGAAGAAATGTTAGAATTCATGTGTTATTAGCTTTGAACAGGATATTTTATCTATAACACTAAAAGCATTATCAAAAAGTATGGATTGCATGTATTGTAAGAATAATTGACAAAAGTTATGAAAAAGTAAGAATGAACTTTTCTAATTATCACTGGGGACATAACAAAAGTCTCCTTGCTTTGTTTCATAAGATTTTTAGGTAAAAAATAATAAGAAAGCTCTGTGCATGATGCAAATTACTATGCCCACAGATCACTTTTTTGTCTTAACACATTAAATCAATCCTAGGTGCAGCTACAATAACAAGAGACATGCATGTATGCATACAAACATAATTTATGCATTCAAGGTCCTTCTTTGGATTTATTTTCCTTTGATAATTTTAAATTTGAACAGGAAGAAGTTAAAATTATGGAAACTAAAAAGGTATATTCTACAAGAATATCCTAACATAGTTTGAGGATAAGGTCAAGGAATGAAAACCATCTAAAATACAGATTCATAATAATATATTGGAAAGATTATCTGAGTCACAGATCCACACTAAGACACTTTGTTTAATGTTGCTGCTAAGAACAAAGAGTACCTCAATTTCATCCTGCCAACTGGATCATAAGAGCTGTATGCCACCCAGAACCCTTATAATTTGCTTTGCATATGATTGCTGACTAGCGTTGGGGGTGAGGGAGAAGAGGAAAAATAAGTACTGTAGGTACTGTAAATTATTCTGGTAATCTAGATTAGGTTTATATTAGTAGACAGAAAAATATCCTTAGATTAGACTTACTGCTGCTACGGAGGTCACCTACCTTAGACTGCAATGGTAACACCTGTGGGCCTGTCTCAACTTGACTAATTGATGAGCTTAGCTTTGACTAGGAAACATGGCTCATCTTGAACTCCAGGAGATCTTCCCAGTAACCCAACCTGATCAGAATCTCACCTCGATGCAAGTCTCCTTCATTTTTCCCCATTAAATATTGACAGCGTAGGCAATGGGAAGGACTCCTATTTTACACTACCCAGGTAAATCCGCCATCTGCACAGCTGTTATCTTCAAACTTTGATGTGTGTGAGAATAAATTAAAAGGCTTCTAACAGAAGCAAATTCCAAGTTTTTGCTTAAAAGATTCTAATCAATACACGTTTCCATGCTAAAACTAGATTTGAGGCTTTCAGATGTCCGGACTCGCCTCTCTTCAGCATTGCCTTCTGGATACCTGTGGCAGGGGTGAAACAAAAACTAGCCTCTGCCTTTGAAGACCTATAATCCAAACCAACTGGAGATCCCTGACTGATTCATCTGGGCTCCACTTCTCTTCCAAGCCCACCTGGCCACCAGGTGACTGACCACAGTCTCCTCACTTCCTGTCACTACAACCATCACCCGATAAATACTGCGTATCCTCCATTGTCTGATGTTCTGTGGTGTAAACTAACAGACAGAATAGAAACTAGTTCAGCTATCCACTTGAGAGTCTAAATAAGTAAATGATTTAAAGAATCATTTAATCAACTCGTCTCTGTACAGTTGAAATTTTTGGAAGTGGAGCCAATAGTTTCTGACAAATCAGTAACTATGCAAGGAAATAACAGAGAGGAAGCCAAGCATCTCACATGCACTCTGGATGGCTTTATCTTTATTTAGCACTTCCCCTCAAGTTTCAAACTGAGTGGTTTAAGATTTTATAACCTAAAACAGGAAGAAAGTTCTAACTGTTTCTTCAATCATGGTCCCTTGTTCACTGAGAGGAGCTTTATATCAAAACCTGAACCAGATGTCCGAGAAACTGGTTGTTCACTTTTTCCTTCCTCCCTGAACTAAATCACTTCGTTATGGTGACATTCAGGTAAGTTTGTTGCAGTTTGCCAAAGTTATGGAAAAGGGCAGATCCAAGAAGCCATACCTATGGAAACCTATTCATTTCAGGCATACCAGGACAAGACATAGGGTATCATTTATGATGTGCACATTCTTTATGAAGTAGCAGAGATCTCAAATCTGTTCTCTACATAATACCCCATATGTCTTTTTTGCTCATATTTCATAGAGCTACTGTTCTTACAGTAGATGCCCTTTGAGTAGGGAAAATGGCAGCCTTGGTCCAAAGTCACAGACCCTTTAACCTATGCTTCTCCTTGGAGAGATGAAATAGCATTCAATTTATGGTAATGGTAATTATGATGAAACTAAAGATAATGTAAACACTTTGTGATTACAAATGCTGATTCTTTCAACACTTGGAGTAGACGAGATCATCAAAAAAGTTGTACTGAATTTGGGCTCACAAAATTGTTTACCAAGTCCTGCAAAGAAAACTAAGCAAGTAATTATTTAAGGTAATCCAGTGGCAGAGTTTTGACTTGGAAGTTTCCTTTGATGCTCAATTGTACATTTGTAGCACTATTGGGTAAAAACAGAAGGAGAAAGCTAGAGTTTCCCTTGTAGGTTTTGGGGTTTGTGGTGTTTATTCATAAGTGACAGTATTTTTGAGAGGTTGGTAAACAAGTGCAAGTCAAAGTACTAACTAAAATAGCAGTTTTATGATAAAAAAAAACCTTCAGCCATAAAGCAATTCAAATAATAAGAAACTGATTAACCACTGGGAATGCACACATTGTAGAACCTATCGCCATATAGAAGCTTGGTCTCGAGCCTGACAGTATAATGTTTATAACGAGGAAAACTCATTCCTGTAAAGTTTTCTTTAACCCAGAAGTCACATCTCTACAAATTTCTGTGAGACCATTCCCTATCTCATGAAGCATAATTATCAGTCTCTGATTTTTACTCTCATCCTTAACCTACTAAATCATTCATGAATACATTCTACATATGTAAATAACCACCACTCTTTGCTGCCCTTTTTTCTTTGGGTAAGATCTAAATTTGCTTCTTTAGATTCTCATGATTTGATCTTTTCACAAACTTCCTTTGAAGTAAAATATGTTGGAGTGACATTTGGTTTGAAACTCTCTCTATCATCCCTGTTTCTTTATAGAATGCAGAAGCATGGAATAGTTTATTACAAGAGGTCATTTTGCTTAAGTATCAAAAATAATAGAAAATACAATGGCAGTGAATGAAAGCGGTGAGTTGCCACTGTGATCACAGTGATTATAAATACTATTCCTGGGTTGATATTTTAAACAACATCAGAAAGATAATCCTACTAACAGTTCCAGGAAATTGGAAAGATTTTTCTGAGCATTAGATCATTGTCAAAGGCATCAGATCTAAACAACACATACCTATGTTCGGGTGCAGAACCTAGAACATCTTAAGCTTGTTTACTATGAAATCTGAATCTCTGTATTTTTAAAGCTTTTCCAAGTCCTACTCTAAAGCCATTACAAGCAAATTAATGGAGAAATGGACTTCAAAAAGAGTACACCATCCTTGAAAATGGGAGAAAGACCCATAGGTCTTTATAACTGCACTACTGAACACATTATACCAAACGCGAGAGCACTCTGCTTTTCTGGTGTAAGTATCAATATAAGCGGCAAAGGATGCTGATTTAAGGGTAGGCCAGAAAGGAATTAACTTCTAGGCATTGAAGAAATGCTTTAAACACTCTAGTTTGCCATCTTCTTTCTTTGTTAAGAAATATATTCGGTGCTAGTCATCACAATCAGAGGAGATGACTTACGGGTCAGAAATTTGGTTATGAGAAGGCAATGTAGTTTGCCAAGAACAATGAGCCTAGTGGGCACCTCTGCACACAGGGTCTTAGATGGAGAGAGCCCCATGAAGTTGGAGGAATGAGATGCTATTTTGGAGAACTGAGAGAGGTGGAGAGTGTGAGTGAGGAACAGAGCTCAGAGCGGGAAAGTGAAATGACTTACCTCTAACACTTTGGTCAAATTGTTAAACAGAGCTTGGCCAGCACTCACTTTGTATTTGACGCCTCTCACTGTACCATTTTTGCTTAAAATGTTGACTCGTCTCGTTCCAAAAGCCTTCTCACTGGCTGTCCTGGCTAATACCAGCAAGTCATCCTGATCTTTCTCATGTTCGCTATCTTCTGGTCCAATGTGGCCGTTCTGCTGTTCCTCAGAGTCTCTGAGTCCATCTATTCCACAGACACTGGCACATTCAGAATCCAGAGAGCCTGGGGGTTGTCCGTCTTCATAGACTTCTTTCAGAACTCTCCCACTGTGAGACGAAGCAATCCGAAACCGGACTTTCCGCGGCCTGTCACTTTCTGCCTTTGTCTCTCTTTTTAGCATGGTCACCTCCACGCACAGGCACAGTTTACTCCATTATGGATCTGCTGTCTGTTCATCCGTTGGCCACAGCAACAGCACTAAGAGTGAAAGAAAAGAGGATGCCCAAGGACATGCGGTGTGCCTTGGCTATCAATAATGCATGTGCATGTGTGCTATGGTTACCATTAAACTAAAACCTGCAAAATGATCCCAGCCCTTAAATATTAAACATTCGTGGTGGACTCTGACAGAACAAGTGCAAGAAAGTGGTCTGAGATGAGACAGACAGTAAGCATGCGACAAGGACGTAAGGGGCTTGAATGTCAAAGCAGATGATGGGTGTCGCAATGATCTTAGCAGAAACAACTCTACAGGTTACTGTCTAGAATAGAGGTCGGAAACAAAACGCAGAATCAAATGTGTGGGACACAGGTGCCCCCCTCATCCCTAAGTGCTAGTTTCTTCTCCCACTCTCTCCAGGCAATCTTTCAAAGGGACAGCGAGTGTGCTCCATGCCTGCATAAACCTGCAGGGTTAATTCTAGTTAAGTAACTGATAAGACTGCAATGCCATGGCACAGGCAAATTTTCAGCATGTTCTTGGTAGTACTTTGCTAAAGGTAGCCTTTCACACTATGAAAGAAAGAACTTCAGGTTGCTCGCTCATGTTCCTACTTCTGCTAGGAGGGAGTGTCCTCTTTGACATGGGGAGGGGTTTGGAAAGGAGATGTGGACTGATGAAGGAAGAATGGAAAATGCTCCACGCCAGCCAGATCAGCAACAGCCATCCAGGTGATGGGCACTGATAGATGCTCCATGCAGTCACTCCTGCATAGAGAAGGTCCTCTGCACCTGCCTGGTGTGTTTTCTATCACTCTGGCAAACATCCAAGAAGCTTTAAGTTGTAAGATTGTGCTGAAATGTTGCTAGTGAGTATGGTAAGCTAACTGAATACCTAGAAGAGAGGAGAATCAACTAACCCACAGTGCATTTTATGGTCAATTGTTTATGTTTTAATCTATTGTTGATATTGTTTTTCAAAATTAAGAAAATACTCAATAGAAAAAAAAGAAGACAAAAGTCTCACTAGACACATTAAAGGGTTTTTTGGTTTTGTTTTGGTTTGGTTTTGGTTTGGTTTGGTTTGGTTTGGTTTGGTTTGGTTTGGTTTGGTTTGGTTTGGTTTGGTTTGGTTTGGTTTTTTTGCCTATTCCAGTGTGTAACATGGAGGTGATCCAGTGCAAACAAAACTGGACGGCTTGGCTTTTTGCTTTTAAGGACAAGAGTAACCAAGTGCCATCTTTGGCCAATAAGAAATGAACAAAAGTTATTAACCCCTTATGGTCCAAAGCAGTTAAGACAGAGAGTCTTCTGTCTGCAGTTTCAAGAAATTGTCGGGCATATGACCCCTTCCCATACTGGTTTGGTTTTGTCCAGATAGGGTTCAGCAGCAACAGCCACTATGAGTTCTTGAGTCCAGTAGTCCTGCCATGCCCCAAACCACTGCTTTACTACTATCCTCTCCGGCCTCCAGCTCCTGTCAACTCTCTTCTCCCTTTTCTGCAAAGGTCCCTTGAGCCTGCAGAGGGCGTGGTATAGACGTACGATATGTGGCTGAGCACTCCACAGTCATTTATTCGCTGCTCTTTGACCAGCTGTTCATTTCTACTCTAACTACCACCCACTACGTGCAAAACAATCCTCTCCTGTGAGGCCTGAGAACTGTACTAACCTGTGAGAAGCGTGGTATGGATTTATAGGGTGGTTTGATGTGACGGCTTATCAAAATAACACTTGGTGGTTTATTCTCGTGGCCTGCAAGCTCCCCAACCTTGGGTTCTCACAGTACCTTTAGCTGAGGTTCTGTGGACAGTTGATGGCTTCTGGGGAAGGCAGATGCAGTTTCCTTTAAGGGTGAAGCTCTCGGTAAGTCACCCCTGCTGCAGTTGGATGGCCCCACACTCAGAATTACATGGACAGCAGAAACTGAAGTCAATGAGCTATTAAGTCAAAACCACAAAAATAGGCATGAAATTGGAAGGATGTCAAGGTGGGAGTGGATCTGAGAGGAATTAAAGGAAGAGTTGGTAAATATGGTCAAAATTTGTTGTATGGAAGTGCTGAAGAATTACACATAACTTACTAAAAGATTAAAAATAATACAGACAGCCTGTCAGAACCAAAGAGAACTTTATAATCATTACTACTCTGCATAATTATGTATTGGGAAGTTATAACATGCATATATAATAGAATGTATGGGTATATATATATGTGTGTGTGTGTGTGTGTGTGTGTGTGTGTGTGTGCATCTATGTATAATATGTTTGGCCACATAGTCAAATACAAATTCATACTACATTTATTAACTTACTACATTTAATTTACTATATTGTTATTACCACATCCATTATCTTACTTTTATACATACAGTATCTTTCTCTATCATTATCTCTGAAAAACATAAATTTTATTTAATTATGCTAATATCCACACCTTCCCCATTTGCTACTGTACTGTCTAGAAAATCTGGACATTTGGGATGTAACATGCCTATTTTTTTGTATCACATAAGTATTCCCTCACTAAATTACCTGCTATGGCAGTGTAGCTCTGAGCCTACTGGACGTTCAATTTGTTCTTAAAAGGGAGATGATTCATTTAAAATATTCTATAAACTATTAAACACACATCTGCATCCATGTACACAAAACACATGCTTTGAAATGTATGTTTAACATGATCTAAAATTCCATTATTCTAATGAAACATCTCTGTCTTTCACATAGGTTCCTCACACTGACAGAAATATCTTTAGCTTGATAAACTATATGCTTGATATATATATATTATTATAATCCACACCTATCTTAAGCTAAAATGAAATTGTACTGTTTTGTTCAGTAGATAATTCTTTGCATTTCTTCATTTACTCAAACAATGAATATTCCATACGTATCTTAAACACCACTCAAATATAAAACCTAGAATAGATGCGGTAAATATAAATATGTAAAATTATGGCATGCTTTCTTAGTTTAAAAACTGTCTCCAGTTAACCCAGAGTACTTTGTCTTTGGCTTTGTCTTGAAATAATCAAGTTTCTTGTTTTTCAGTATCTTTCTGTATACTCCGCAAGCTCATTCTGTTCTAAACTGACTGCTGGCCACTGTCTCACTCTTCACTCATTCTCAAGGATCCATTTATTGTTCAATCACATTTTAGTCTTTTTTTACAGCCTTGGATGCACCATCCTCATGAATTTCTTGTACTTCCTTCATAGGTACACTTGTGGTTATTCTTTTAAGCAATATTTATTGAACACCTATCAGGATTTCTGGATCTAGTCTATATAGGTGAATATAATAGACATGATACCTGTTTGGGGGTAAGCTTATATAACATAGAAATAAAAGCAAAATAAAAAATGCGAGACAAATTACAAAGAATACAAAAGTAGACACAACTTAAAAGGATGTAGGAAAGAATTCTCCTGTAGATCAGGTAAAACTGTTAAGTCTTTAGGAAGAGAAGGGGTTACGCTGGAGTCTATCAAAATTAGGAGTTTCAAAGTGTGTGAAAAACTAGAAGTTGGTCACTGTACCAATCATGAGCCAGAACCTCAAAAGCTATGAGCCACACAAACATTCCTTCTTTATCGTTATCTCCAGTACTTACATAATAGACAACTAACATGGGAAGAAAAAGCAGTTTGCCGAAACAGGTTTCAAACAAATGCGAGGGCCAAGTGTGGAAGCTTGGGAGGCCAAGTCCTGAGTGTGTCCTTTCATTACTGTGCTTAGAATGGCCTCAGAGAAAGCGTAGAATTTTCAACCCTTTGAAGTACAACAAGATTACCTTAGAGAGTATCCTATTAATAAACTTACATAACAGAAATCTCTAACTTAATACAGGCTTCTTGTGTTATTTTTATGGCTGACATTTTTTAAATACTAAAATTTTAGCTTTTGTTACCTTGTACCAGTAAATAACACAAATCTAAAAAGAACAGCTACCAGACACTAGGTTATTACAAATTATATTTCACAAATGCATTGTTTTCTTTTGATCCAAGAGCATGATGCTAGAATGATGCCCCGAGACATTCTAATTCTATTAGCCTATCAGCGTTGCCAAGGTAACAGGGACTGCTGATACCACTGTCTGAGAAGAAGGTTAGAACTGGCAATGAGAGGCATATCAGAGAGGCAACAAGTCAGAAAAAATAAAAAACCAAAAAAAAAAACCTTTGCTCATTTAGGGAACTAAAGATACTTTTGTCCTCTGTTAGTATTGCAGTTTTAACTCTACAAATAAATGAGAAGGATTTTTTTTTAAGAACAGATGAATGAGAGGTACCCAAGAGAGGTCAATAAGAACAAGGTTCCCCTAAAGAGAAAGCATGATGGATATAAATTATGAGTTTCCTGGTTGAGAAAGACATATATCATGCCAGAAAAAGATGTTGTCCATTCAACAGTCCCAAAATGACAGTCGTGCAACAAAAAGGGTGAGGGCCACAAAGCACTGAGATAGATTTGTGTAATCCATTGGGATCTTACGAAATAATTTGACACACATTCCAAAGCCTTTGTACATGTATACTGCTGTAATTTGTCTTAATTGGTTTATATCTTTTTTGCATAGGGAATCTTTCCAGAATGAGTCTGCCAGTAATGCTAGAAACATTACCAGTCACTGACCATTTATGTTGACTACGAGAATGTGAAAATACTCATAAAGTACATTTGAGAAAATGCTCACTTTCAAGAAATTGGGAATCTTAAATTCATTACAGAGAAGAGGTTGCTTGCTAATTAAGAAAAGTCCATTACCACTGCATTAAACCAGCACATTAGGACATGGGCCCCTATATCTTCAGTGCTTATGTACTTTACATAAATTAATAAGCACAGGGGTCACTACTGGTTTGTAGATAACAGATGTTTCAGTGAGCAGAGAGCAGGGACTATTTTATACATTATTTTTCATGGTGAGGGATTAAGAAAGAATTCTGCTGAGAGAGTCCAGGCAATTTCAGAAATGTTTTCAAGAAACCTGTCTCTTTTCTAAAACTCAGCTGGTTTGAAGCCCAAAAGCTGTAGCTGAAGTTGGGCAAACTCCATGAACTCTGGAAATACACCTTGCTGCTTTAGAAACCAGAAAACAAAATGTGACAAGGACAGGACCATTTTTACTGTCTCTTCACAAAAGCTCCATCTGTGATTTGCCATTGAGGGAACATTCGAAGACTACCCCTCTGGGCACAGGTGTTCCAGCTTTCCAGGGTGGAGACAGTCGCTGACATCTAGACAACTTCAACAAGCACAATTCAACGAGGAGAATCAGGCCCCAATGGGGCTAACCCAACAGATTGCTGGGTGTTTTTCATGCAAGATTAATTGAATTCCCTTTCATGAAACCATCACTGAGGTTTGGGAGTTAAGAGACCTGAGGTCCTGCCTCTGTAATTGAGGAATCATGTTCTCCCAAACCACAGAAGCCTGAAACATGTAGCTTTTGTTGCATGTATGTAAAAGCTCCATCTAGTATGAAGTCTGTGGAGGGCAGACCTTAGGATCCAAGAACTAAAGAGACATCCTAGCGTGTTTCATCAATTCAAATGCTTGAATTTTTTTTTTCCATTTAACATCTCTGAGACAATTATACACCAAGGTCTTGGATCCTTCCATCAGTGACAATCATGATGTAGTTTGTCATTGCTGCCTCAAAACTCATAGGGCATAATTATCTCGGAAAATTTTTTTTTGAGACAATGCCAAAGCGCATTTGTAAAATGTGATAGATTGCCACCAATGCTCTCAACTGCAGGTGAGACTGAGTTCACCACATGGAAGAAACACACACCTCAGTCCTGCTAGCAGAGACACAGTCCAGAGGACTGTGACTGTAGGTGGGAACCCAGGGTCATTGCCTGAGGCAGCGTTACTATTGCTGTGATGAAACACCATGACCAAATGAGCTTGGGGAAAAAAGAATTTATTCGACTTACACTTTCACATTATTATTCATCATGAAAGGAAGTCAGAGTAAGAACTCAAACAAGCTAGGAACCTAGATACAGGAGCTGAAGCAGAGGCAAGGGAGGAAAAGTTGCTTACTGGCTTGCTCACCATGGCTTGCTCAGCCTGCATTCTTCTAGAAAACAGGACCAACCATCTAGGGACAGCACCACCCACAACAGGCTGGGCCCTCACCCACCAATCAATAAAGAAAATGTCCTACTGCTAAATCTTAAGGAAACATTTTCTCAATTGAGGGTCTCTCCTTTCAAGTGACTCTAGCTTGTGTTAAGTTGACATAAAACTAGATAGGACAGTCATCAAATCCACTCATTTCACATGGATTAGACCTCATCTGTATGCTCAGGAGCAGCACATGAGAGCAACCTATGTGTATAGACATCAAAATCAAGTGACAAAACCCTTTCAGATGACAATAAAATCTATGCCACAGTTAAGTTAGCAGCACTTTGATTTTATTGATTAATACAATAAGGTTGCATCTTCCATACTAAACTTTAGTTGCTATTGACTGCTGTCAGCATCTTTAGATTCAGCAAAATGTGGGTATATATCACAATGCTTCCCGTCATTCAGAGGGACCAACAAGAAAGAACTTGTTGATCAAAAAGGAAATATTTCTAACATTCTGTCAGGAACTCATTGTGGTCCAGAGGACCAGCATTGCTATCTTCATGGGAACCACTGTACTATCTAATAAAGATAGAAGCATCTTTTGTCCTCTGAGAAGCATCCAGAATTCTCTTCTTTCACTTCTTCCACTAACTCTTCCTCCTCTGCCCCTCATGCATCCCTCCGGGGTCCCAGATGTGTTTAGTTGTGACTCTGTGTAAAAAGTTATAAAACTTGGTTCCTTATTCCTCCAGGAGAACAGATTCGGGTCTCATTGACACTTTAGGATAATTATCTCAGAAACTACCGAGACATGCCTTTGCCGGCACTGATAGTATCTTATGGTATAAATGCAATGGCTTGTGAAGGAGTCCTCTCTGGCTAGGATGAGGATGGGAAGGGATGAATTGTGAGAACTACTGCAGAATGCTTCCTGCTGCTTTATTTCAACTTAAAATATTCATGAGACTTTGAGATTGTGAAGAAAACTTGAGAATTGTACAAAGAAAACTTGAGCTAAGTGATTGAATTTCTTGCTAATTTTTACATGGACTGAGAGTGAAGGACTTTTGAAGTATATTGACTTAGCTTTCATTGGAGGAAAATAAGTTACTATCAGTAATGGTCCTTCACATGTTTAAAAGTGTTTGAGTCTCATGACGTTTACTGATAGAGGAATCTGACTTGATTTTAAACAAAATAGTATTGTTAGTTACGAGTAGATTTATCTGAATATATTATGTTTATGTGTACTCAATTCTAATAAGATGTTAAGAAGGCTACAATGACACGCGTGAATAGTTTATATTATAATATAAATTATATCATCTAAAACAATCATCACAAAGATAGTAAAGTAAATCTAGGCAGTTAACACCAAAATATTTACTTTCCAGATTCTAATGAGGTAAAACTCTTTATTTATTGTTTCTCCCCTTTTATCATATATTATTGTAAGAAACAATGAAATCAAAGTTCCATGTCAATCAGAAAATCCTAGCATCCAGCTCTTTATATTTTTACTTTCCCCATTACAAAGCCCTTCTCTTCATTTCTTTGGTCAATTCATTTATTCAGCCAATGCTTTCCAAGCATACTTTTTGCATTTAACAGGGCTCTAGGTAGACCCCGCACACAGATGACAAGCCCAGTGCTTGCCCAATGCAGCAAGAGCCTGCTCTAGGACTTCCTTTACCAGCCCATCAGGTCAAATACCAGCACAGGGCTATTAAATTATATTTAACCTCCACGAGCTCCTAGGATACCCACAGTCACTCATTAAAAGAATGATGCTGCCTGGCAGTGATGGCACACACCTTTAGTCCCAGCATTTGGGAGTCAGTGGCAGGTGGATCTCTGTGAGTTCAAGGCCAGATCTACAAAGCGAGTTCCAGGACAGCCAGGGCAAACCTGTCTCGAAAAACAAAAACCAAACAACAACGACAAAAGAAGAATGCTTATAAAAGTAGTGTTTATGTGTAATACATTTCTTCATTCTGGAAAGTACACAGGAAAAAAAAAAGACGAGGCACTTCCTGGTTCATAGTCTGCTTGAAACATCTTGTTAAAGAATGTATTTGTCCTTCACAAATAGATTATGCTATCCACATACAGACCGCAGTGTGTTGGAGGAAAAAAAATCTATTGTCAAGCAAGTATTTCCACAGAAAGTTACTCCATCTTTCTCAGAATTTCCTATTCTCTCTAAAAGTCAAAGTTTCATAAAAGAGCAGAATGCCACTCCAAAAGGAAGGGAGGGAGGGAAGGAGGGAGTTACAATCAGCCAGTTGGCTTCCTTCCCCTATAACATGGAATTCTGAATCCTTTTTGTATTTATAACCTTGCACTCTACACAGAGAACACTGACAGTAAAAGTTCAAAGAACTGAAGTCTACGTATCTGTGTAACTTTGTGAGACGACTCACTCTTCACCTCAGGTACATTGAACAGTATGTCAATGATAAGCTCTCCAAAGCTGATTTTCAGCAGGCCACTCATTGGTCTAAAAGAACTACCCTGGCCCTGGAAGAATTTTATCAGAGATGGTGTGAGAAAACAGGAGTAGTTGAGAGGCCCATCAAGAAGCTGAAAATACTGAATCATTATAGAATGAATGTAAATATTGGGTTAGTTTGCCTAAACTTCATGAGGAAAACTACAAAAACAATGTATGTAAACAAAATCTATTACTAAAATCAGGACTTTTTAAAAATTACATTAATTTTTTAGCTTTTTTCCCCTGTGTATTTTCAAATAAGAAGTCTATCCTTATAGCTGATAGAGTATTGGTATTTTTTAGAATTGTTTTCCCATCACATCTACAGAGATACAAATTACAAACATTAAAATATATCCTTGTAATACTGCATATTGATGAATTTTAACAAAAGTTCAATTTTTAAGATACTTACTACTACCAGATTTTTGCCAAAACCTGGAGGTTTTTTTTCCCTTTACATCCAAAGACTTTTAAACATTACTCAAAAACTTATACTCACTTCAACTTGAATTTTATAATACATCATTTGGAGTGTTGAAAATTAATTACTTCAATAAATGCTTCCATAGCTCCAAGTAGGAGAGCATTATTTATTTTTGCATGTGAAGAAAATGTACTGCTGGCAGTGAAAAAGCAGAAAACCTAACATCTTCTTCTTCCATGAATTTCATTTCTAGACCTTTTTTCTGGGTACCATTTGAACCATCTTGAATGTATAGCATGTCAATACTTCATGTATTTAAAATTATGTCATTCTAATGAGAGTCACAATTTCTAATTCATTCATGATTTTCTTTGCTCTACCTGCCATGGTAATTTCAAGGATCTAGGGAAGCTTTTGGAGAAATCAAGAGTAGAGACACACAACTATCCAGGCATATGGCATAAAAGTAAGGCTGAAAGGTCATACAAATGAGCTGTTGGTACCCTACCAACACAATACAGCTACTGTGGACACAGGATGATGGATGTGATGTGAGGTCACCCATTCAGACAGTGCGTGATAGTCCCATAGCTGCTGAGATATTACCCCTAACTACACTGGTAACAGCTTGTAGTCTAGCACAGAAATCAGATATCGCTACCCCAAATAAATCAATTTATGTGCACAACTTTGAATGCAAGAGAACCGTCTGCCGGCCCAATTTCTTTCAAAAGTGTTCTTCATACTTGTGTTTGTTCTGAACTTACCAGTGGAGCTGTAGAGTGGTCAAGCAGGCAGCTTCTGTGGTTTAATTCTCTTCTGTCACGTCAAGAGATTGCAGTCAAGCCTTAATAATGTTCTGTGAGCTCATGGAGACATCAGCTGTCCCTAAAGCCCGGCTAACTTGTCATTCCAGGCATGTGCTCAGAATGGATCAAAGGCTGCCCAGTCTAGGCTGCAACCATGCACACTCCAAAGGGGTCTCGGCTAGTGGCCTCAGAAAGAGAGCCATCAACTGGAGTTCTGTCCATCATTGGACTTCTTACATCTTGTAGACAGATGTGCAAAGACCCTTAGTGCTGTGCCATAGTCTAGAAGATAACCAACAGTGGTTGAAAATGCCATCTTGAGAAGAATTTTTTGTTTGGTTGGTTTTGTTTGGTTTGATTTTTAGTTTCATTTTTTGATAGCACATTGAGTCCAATCAGTGCTGTGGTCCAATATTTGCGTGGATGTTGGGCATCCATTGGAGCACGGAAACCCTACCAATGGCCACGTTCTTCCCTTCCCAAGCAGGTACCACCTGCCAGTAGCTCCGAAGTGAGGCCTGGAACCTGGAGATTGCTGCTACTTTAAGTACATTCTTAGTTTCCTTCTTTCTGTCCTAGAATCTGTGACTCCAAGCTTCCCAGGAGACACAACGTGACGATGATAAATTTTGCCTCCTTTTCCTGCCAACTTTTCTAAGAGATGCTCACATGCTGTGTGTGTCTCATACACCAACCTCATGACTACATCTGCAAAACAACTCCCATGCCTGTCACTCAGGATCACTGTAGAAGAAGAGGTAGAAAGGTTGTGACAGTCAGAGGGTCCAGGTGTCTTCTAGCAGCATCAGAAGCTGCATCAAGAAACTTTCACAAACACAACTATCTAAAAATGAGCTAAGCAAGGATAATGAAAACGCTACAGTGGACAGGGGAAAGCTCAGGAGGCCTCAAACCTATACAAAGAACTATACAAGTTACAGTGATATTTCATTTACGTTTTAAATAAAATCAGAAGAGCAAAGCTAAGCCAATAGAGTTCAGGCAATGGTAGCATACACCTTTAATCCCAGGATTTGGGAAACAGAGGCAGATGGATCTCTGTGAGTTCAAGACCACCATGGGTTATATGAGATCAACACTGAAACAAATCAAGGTGGTGGTGGCCTACACTTTTAACTCCAGCACTAGAGGGAATGCAAAATGGGAGGAGAGAGAGGCTTAGTTTGCTTAGTCTGCTTAAGTTGTTTAGTCTGTTTGGACTGCGGTTACCCAGCCTTGGTAGAAGTGAGACTTCTCTAGTGGCTTGGCTGCTTTGCTTTTCTGGTTCTCAGGCTGAACCCCAATATCTGCCTCTGGATTTCTATTATTTGTGCTACAACAGGCGACTAAGGAATACCGAGAGTCAGAAAAACAGTGTTATCTAAGGAAGAGTGCACCAACTAATTATCCAATACCAAATGATCAGCTCTGGAAACAGACATGCAAGCAACATTATACAGACTGCACAGGGTGTAGTTGTGTCTTTAGGAAAAAATACGTATCTAACATATATATATATATAAATATATACATACATATATATAAATAATTAAAAAGTTAAAATTTTAATTTAAAAAAGGAAGCCATGAATCTGAAAGACAGCAAGGAGGAGTATGTGGGAAGGTTTGGAGGGAGGAAAATGAAGAGGAAATTATATAATTATATTATAATCTCAAAAATAAAAGAAATAACTCTTATTTCTTATTTTATTTTATACTTATAAATGATACTTTGCTCCTGGCAAGCTCTTGTTTGATGTCCAGAACACACATGTCCAGATCCTAACCGATTCTCTCAGCAGATTTTTTTCCTGGCTCTCTTTGTGCTTTCCCAGGCTTCCTTCTTGGACCTCACAGTTAGTTTTTGTGGACCTTGTTAGTGTTTGTCAGCTCAGAACTTCACTCTCTGTTCCCCGTTTTCAGCACTAGCTTGGTGTTTTATAGATTGTGCGATCTCCTGGGATCTATAAATGCATTGCATCAGTGTATTCTAGCCTGAATTCCCTCCTAGTAAAGAACTGAATAATTTCTAATACTTTAAATGACATTCAACAGTCAGTGAGCACA
This sequence comes from Bramus lutescens, assembly GCA_001685075.1. Lineage (NCBI taxonomy): Eukaryota > Metazoa > Chordata > Mammalia > Rodentia > Cricetidae > Bramus > Bramus lutescens. The sequence continues at coordinate 144,328 of LOEQ01008151.1, forward strand.
ACAGAAGGACTATGGACTTAGGAGTCAACAATCTTTCATCCAAATACTAGCTGAGTCAAAGTATATGTTTTTTTCATGGTTTATCCTGAATATAGCTTTTGTGGCAGGGGGTTTTGTTTTGTTCTAAACATTATGTCTAATCAAAAGAAAATGTCATTCCTACACATCAAAATAATTAGAGTATAAATAACATCACACAGATCTACATAGCAGCATTGTGCCTTTCTCACAAGTGAGCAAGAAAGTTTTAAATACAAGTTCATTCCCAATGAACAATGTTCCGTAATTTTGATGAATTGCTACTGTTGCTATTTAACACACTGTTTTTTTTGTGCCCACAGCTATTTTGTGATGAGAATGAAGAGGACTTAGGGAGATAGAAAAAGCACAAACTCCCCGTTATAGTTTAGATATGAAATGCCCCTCCAAAAGGCTCTTTTAGTAGATATTCAGTCCAGCTGTTAGCAGCACTACTAAGAAATGACTAGATATTGAGAACATTAACCTTATCAATGAATTAATCCATCAGTGTATTCATGGCTGACTTAACTTTTAGGAGAGAGGATCAAGTTGGAAGAAATACATCACTAAAGCATCACTAATGGCATGCCCCTGAAGAGTACATATTATCTCTGTCCCCATCCTACCATCCATCTATCTATCTATCTATCTATCTATCTATCTATCTATCTATCTANNATCTATCTATCTATCTATCATCTATCTATCCATCTATCATCTATCTATCATCTACCTATCTATCATCTATCTATCATCTACCTACCTCTCTATCATCTATCTATCATCTACCTATCTATCATCTACCTATCATCTATCTATCATCTATCTATCCATCTATCATCCATCTATCATCTATTATTTATCTATTAGCTATGATTTTCTCTTCCAGCAGAAAGACTCTTCCACCAAGCAAGCAGAGTTGCTGTGGACTGAAGTCTCAGAATGGTGAGTCAAAATCAATCTTTTCTCCAATGAAATAGTTTCTCTTGGGTATTTTTTTTCACAATAATGAAAGCTCCCTGGACCATTATTTTTCCAGGACACATAGAGGATAGGTGGCCACATGAGAGGAGGTGCAGGTACATCACAAACTGAACTGTGACAGTGAGAGCAACCTAGGCTCTATAAGAACACTCCGAATCAGATACTCAGAGGAGACAAGAGGCAAACTCAGAACAGAGGTGCAGCAGCCCCCCAACCTTGGCAGATGTTACCAGGCTTGAGATGAGACAAATCACTGGCTAGAAAGTGCTTTCCTAAGTGGAGCCACAGTTGAGTCCAGCCTGTCACAGAGCAGCACAGCTTCAGAGAGTGAGTCCCTTTTCTCCGCCCACAGTTTGCAAAGGGCTTCCAAATGACTGGTGTGGCTCTCTCTCCACTCATGGTCCCATGTGAATGGTCATGGCTCAGACAGGGCAGGCTAGCCAGTGTTCATGGGACTGGTCCTAGAAGTGACATTCCTAGGAGAGGCAAAAGCCATGGTGGTCTCTTTCTGTTTTGTAAACTCGAAAATTCAAAAGACCCTATATAGCGAAGTGGGAGATGGCTCAGCGAGTGAAAATATATGTCATGCAAGCCTGATTATGTGAGTTTGGGGACACAGAACCCACTTAAAACCCAGGCACAGTAGCGTGAATCTGCAACCAAAGTACATTTCCTGCAACAGAGACGAAAGGTGGAGACAGGGTTAATGTCCAGAAGCTTGTGAACCAGATAACATGGCTTACAGAGGCAAAGTGACCCTATCCAAAACAAGATGGAAAAGTAAAGATCAGCACCCAGAGTTTGCCCTCTGGCCTCTATACGTGTGCATATGTGCAGTGATTCACATACACGCACACCCACACTCATGAGCAAGTACAGATATACTCTCACCAATGTATACATTACAGCACTTTTTTAGTGGAGAGCTTCCTCTTCAGCATTTAGCAGGCATGTTTAGAGGGTAACCTGCCTGGCCCACCATTCTCCTCGGGGCCTGTCTAGCAGCTTGATTGACTGGCAATGAGTGGTCCAATCAGATTACTGAGAATTAGAGCATAGCAATTGGGCTCTTCAAATACAGAGTAAGATGTAGAAAATGATTGCCTTGATTCTTGCCTCTTCTCAAAACTCACTGTTTACTTAAATTGGTTTGAAGCTTCCGGTGTCTTCCAACAACAGCCTTTGAGTTGGCAGAGAAAGCTCATCAAAGGGGTTATTTCTTTGTGTGTGTGTGTGTGTGTGTGTGTGTGTGTGTGTGTATGTGTGTGTGCAGTTTTTTTAAATTGTTTTAATTGAATTATACATTTTTCTCCACTGGGGTTATTCCTTCTTATTACCAAAGTGGGAACCAAAATTCCAATGCAAATATGCTGCCTGTCTGTGGCTGGCAAGAATTGTGAATTGAATTTGAGCAAATAAAGCATTTGAATGAAAAGGTACCGATAGTTTAAACTACTTCCTGATTTTCTTGTTCTTATGTGCTGAGTGGCCGTTGCTGATAAATGGGATCTTGTCACCTGAATGCTCCCCCTTCCTATCTCCTGCACTACTGACACTACCTCAGTCTCTCTCCACAAGGCTACCAACCCCACAGCATCACCTGTGCCTCCCTGTAAACATCACTCGTGTGTCCTTTTCTTCACTGAGTTCCCACTTCAGACCAACTTCTTGCGTGAAAACTGTCCTCTGAATTACTGGATCTAGGTTTAACCATAAACAGCCTTTGACTTCCATGTTTTAGATTTAAAAAAAATATGTTAAAGAGTTTTAATGGCTAAATGTAGACTAGTGAGTCCATGTAAAACTTTTGAGGCAATAAAGATCATTTCTCATACAGCAAAAGGGCTCTTTAATACAGCTTTGTGGTTAGTTTTACCCCCTTCAAATTGGTCTTCCTCCTCCTCCCATCTCTTTCTCTTCATTTACCTATTTCCTTATGCCCATCTCCTCTGTTTGTGACATATTTTGTTCCATCTTTCACCCCTTTTGGTTTCTGTGCTCTGGCATCTGGTGAGCACATGAATACACTCCAGCTTTAGACAGTGGTACAGCTTCCTATAGACAAAGCCTATTCATCCTACAGCTTCTAAAGTACAGCCTATGAAGAACACTACATAAAAGGTGCAGCCTTCTATGGAAAATGGAAAAGGACAATGCTCCTGATGACCTGAGATCTTGTATATCTTTGTAAACTCAGTTTTATGATTCATTGTGTAAAGGACTAAATAACATTTTCATATCAACAGAACACCCATGACCCTGAGAGAATCCATTGTTATAAAAGCAGGTGGGGCTAAATAATGTTAATTGTATATTTCAATGTTTTATGAATGGGCTTTTACCTCTGAGAACCATTTCATCCACAAAATCTAGGCTTTAACCCAGTCTGTGATTCCCAGAATATGGTTATTTAAAAGTCTTTCTTAAACTGTGCCAACTGTATCACAGCCTAAACTCCCTTTTACATTAATGGTTTTATATTCCCTTTACTACTCTGAAAGGAAATGCATAGCTATAAATCCTACCCCATAGAGATACTCCACTCATCCTACAGTTTCTTCTCCACAACTCTTAAGCAAAAAGGCAAGTTCTGGAAGCAGACAGTGTTGATGTGTGCTAACAAAACTCACAATGCAGCATCTGACCCAGACTGAGGAGTGCAACATGTGTGTGTGTGTGTGTGTGTGTCACATTTATAAGGACATATATCATACTTACTTATGAAAATTTGCTACATTAAAAGCAATATGTTTGATTATAATATACCCTCATGTTTTACAGAAGTATTACATTACATCAGTTGTGTGTATTTCATGACCTACTCGAAATATAAAAGAGGTTAAAAATGATTCTAACTAAAAGATTCAGGAAAACAGTTTGATACCTATATAACTTACCTTCCCACAAAAATATGATATAGTACTTTGGCTCTACAATGAACTCTATGATGAAGAAGAGACAAATTAAACTCATACACATAAATGAGAAGCAAGGCATTATGGGCTGAACTTTGTTTCCCTAAAATTCTTATGGTGAAGCCTTCATTTTCAGTACTAAGAATTCTCCTGGCACTCTGGTGTAGGAGGGTCATCTGTCTATGTGTTACTTTCATTGGTTAATAAA
>LOEQ01008151.1:150833-164520 GCA_001685075.1 Bramus lutescens
GGGTATAAGCTAGCCGTGCAGGAGCTGGGCCGGACGAAAAGCAGGGCCTTCTCCCCTTTCACTACAGCACTCCAAGTAAGGACTCTAAGGAGTTAGGCTACAATGGAATCTTTTTGTATGGGCCTTTAACCAGTATTGGGGGGCGGGGGCTTTATAAGACTAGATTAGGGTTCAGTAACAGATGCCAGACTCCTTCATGGTCAGAGACAGCCATACCAAGGGACAGTGAGAAGGTGGCCACCTACAAACTAAGGAGAGAAGTATGAGGTGAAATCAACCATTCCTGCATCTTAAGCTTGAACTTCTAACCTCCAAAACTGAGAAAATAGCCCCTAGTCTTGTAAAAATACCCATATTGCAGCATTTTGCTACAATAGCTCTGGCAACCTGCTATATTGCACATATGGAGTTCTGGAAGTCCTTGACTTTGACACAGTAACAGTACTCAAGTGTGCTGTGCACCTGGCTGTCACTACATATGACAAGAAAACAGTTCTAGCTTACAAATGCACACCCATGCCAACAGGTCAAGATGTCAACAAAAACATCATTACAACATGTGATGCATCGGGTGTTCCTTAGGGCTATCCCAGGCATGGCAAGGCACCTAAACCTCTAGATAAGACTTTCCTAAATGACATCACTCACGGCCACCTACCTGATCATCTAAGCAAAAATATGCCACAGCTTCCGGAATGCCCCTCAGGGGGCAGTGCTTCCCTTACTGAAAGGCACTTATGCACTTCATCTTCATTTCTCCTGGATCATGTCAACATACTCCAGACTGGAAAAGTCGTCTTTCTGGTGCTTTAGGATTCCCCATGCTTCCCTTCCCTGGAAATTTCATAAGAACAATCAGCATTCCCTCTGGATGTATCCATGGCTCCTCACCCAGAATGCTGGCTTTACTCTTTCAACAGTACATTGAACACAAAGTATACAGCTTATATCCTGTCAAAATTCCTTAGGCTCCTGCTCTCAAGGAGTCACTAGCATAGAAAGACTAGAGATGAATGAATGAAATAGAGAGGAATATAGAAATATAAACGTAGTACTGCCTTTCATAAATAAACATACAAGGTCATGGAATTGTGTGTGCGCACATACACACACAAATTGTTAAAAGATTATTAGAAGAGTTGTACACCAACCTCACTAAAATTCTTATGTAGTTCTCTCATTATTTTCATGCCTTGACCTACCCCCCATAGACTGTAGATTAGAATATTGAATCTCATATATGTTGTTCTAAAAAGTTATTAATATTCCATGTATATCATCAAGTTTTCTGTCACCTTCTTTAGAGAAGGGATATGCTGCTGTAGCTACAGCATAGAACACAGACCTAAAGCATTTTGCCTCCAAAACTACATCATTATCATTTTCACTGATTATGCATTCTGGCTCTTTGCAAACAGGTGAGAAGAGAAATAAGCCTGCTGGTGGTGACACCGCTCAGGAAACAGGATTCATTCTCCTAGCAAAAATTGTTCCTAGAATTTTGCTCTGTTGCTGATGTTTTTCCACACACGATACCCACTGCTGGAACATACAACGAAGAAGTTACTTTTCATCCTGGGAAGACAGATAAGCAGAGTCCATTTTGTAGCCTATTTAGAGGATTTAAATGTTTGATGTTTTGAAACATTTAAATGTTTTCTTTTGTCTGTAAACTTCTACTCTTTCAGAAGCCAAGATTCATAATATCCAATTGTGAAACTGTGTCTTGAAGACAAGAATTTGGCTGTGTATAAATTATCTGGAGTAAGATCTTATTCCATTCTATTTGGACTACTTCAATTTTGGATGCTTTGTAAATATCAGTGGTAATGACATTTTTTATTTACTATTTACCAAAAAGTGTTCCATGTGTTACTTCTTTCAGCCCTTAAAATAAGCCTGTGTAATCTAATATATGCCTCCACTTCGCACATGACAAAGCTGAGGTCCAGGGACATTAAAGACATTGCTCAAAGTCATCGAAGCAGAGTAAGGATTCAGATGCAAATCTAATTCCTGTAGTCTAGCTTTAAAAGGTTGGGATGTCAGAAATGGAAAACCAGTTCCTCAATGCTGCTTTCTCTCACATTTCTGGCTGAATGAAACCTCTTGTTCTATTTCTGGAAAATGCAAAGGGCCTCTTATCTTTTGTGCTTCTGTATGTGGTGAACCATGCTTCCTCAGGCCATTCAGGGCAAGATTTCACTCCACTGTCTCTTACAAACCTATTGGAAGATCAAAGAGGAGCAAATAAAATTCCTCAGAGTAGAAAAGGAGCCAGGAATTACTTGATGTTGGCATTTTCCTACAATTTGTAGGATATTTGTATTCCTTTAAGGGGCTAGAAACAGCAGTGGGTTGAATCCATAGTGCTGCTGGGACCAATTGCAGTCATGAGCCATGGGCAAAGCTTAGAGACAGAATGAGAAGAGAGCTTTAGAAATAAAACTCCATTGTTTCCATTCTCAATGAAGAAAATCAAGGAAGCCATATGGATAATTAGGGACACTTTGCAAATTGAAACTGACTTTCAATGGACACATTTTCCCCTTACCACTGGTGTATGGTACCATGACTTTCTAGAATCCATGAGATCATGTTTACTCTCTTCAAATTAAATCTTAAATTCACATTATTTATTGACATGCACTGTAGCCTGTTGAATATATGGCCTACTGAGGCCGTCAGTGTTATTGGGGGTTCTCTTTCCCATTATTCTACCCTGATAAGAGCTGGGCACCTGCTTCTCAATTATTCTCCCTTCCACAGCACACCTGCTGGCCTCTAGAGCATCTGGCTTGACAAATTTACCTATACAGTTGCCTTCCCCTCTCTAATTACCATTCAAAGCCTCTGTTTTATTTGGAATGGAAGGACTAAAATAAAACCTGATCAAGATAAAGGAAATGATGGAGTACTCAGAAGAAAGCTATATATTCAGATTGGCAGAAAGGAACAGGCTAATTAAGAAAGTGAGTGGCTTGGGGGGGGGGACATAGAAGAGGAAGAGAGCCAGGTACAGAGGCATCGGGGTCAGGGAGCATGTGACTAATTCAAACATGGCTTCCAAATGAATACCTGTGTTCAATGAGGAGTGAAGCAGATAAGGCTCTGCAGCAGAAAGGTCAGACAGGAACTGTTTTCAACACAAGGCTAGGTTGAGGTAAGAGACAGGTCTGAGCCAGGATTCCCTGAAGAGATGTAGAAAAAGCTAGGCAATGGGTCTCAGAATGGGTTGAAGATGCTGGTCAGTGCTCTGTGGAGGATTCAAGTGTTGTCTTTGGCTGCCTGATTTGACTAGGCTCACCCATTTGCACTGCATTGTAACCTGTAGTCTCTGAAAATGGTATAAGATCAAAACCTCTGTTTTGATGTAACAAGAAATAAAGAAAATTATAATAAAAGAAAACATGACAGTTGAATGAGAATCCCAGCATCAATACGGAAGCAGACCTGAGGCCTCACCTCAACATCCCCAACAAAAAAAATTCTATTTTGAGCTAAATCAAATCAGTTTTGAGAAATTTTTATTTATTTCTCCATGAAAATAAGACATCAAAATTCAACTAATCCAAACTCAAAAGAGAGAGAGACAGAGAGACAGAGAGAAAACATAAGCCGTGTAGCTAAAATATAAACATATGATCTGAAGCTTTAGATTGTTGTTGTTGTGATTATCTTTCCTGTTTGTTGTGTATAAACTTCTGGGAGTCTAATCAATAAAGAATCAGTTAGGAATGACCCTAGTTATTTATGATTTGTACCTTAAAAGTCTCCACCAAAGTCAAGTGTCCCTACCTGATGACACTGATAGAAAAAGAGGAGAGAATGGGGGTGGGGGGAATAGAATAATAGAGGGTATAAATGCGATGAAAATCATCATGAATATACAGACCTGTTGATGAAAGCTCTCATGTTGTAGAGTTCAAATACACAATAAAACAGGAATGATTGGAGCACTGGTCTGAGATTCTTAAATCTTTACGAGGTGGGACTAGAGGAAAGAAGTTAAATCACAGGAGGCCCATCTTTGAAAGGCCTGTCTTTGGGGCAATGGCCCCTTCTTCTCTCTCCCACCATGCGTTTTCCCCATGATGTTGTTATGGGCCCAGAACTACAGGGCCAGGTGACCATGGACTGAACCCTCTCACTCTGTTGTCTCAAATAAAGCATTTCGACTTCTAAACTGATGTCCTTGGGTGACTTATTTTGATGATAGAAAGCTAAGAGTGTTTTGAAGAAAGGACATTTAGTCAAAGGGAATGGTTATACAATGTCAGTCAAAATCAACTATAGTGAGGTAAGTCAGAAATAAATCAGTGAGACCAGTTCCCTACTTTGGCATAACAAATTTCTTCAAAATCAATCGACTCAAAACAACAGGATTTCACTATCTTTGTCCTGTGACTCTCCCATACACACACCAACATCCATCTTGGGCTTACTGACATAGGTTTAGGTCTAAGCAGAGGGCCATAGTCAAACAATGATGGCCAAGGTATGCTCCCAATCATCACCGTCTGGGCTTCATTCTCCTCTTTAAAGTGATCTGACAAGTTGTTAAATCTGTGGAATCTCTTCCTATGAGGCAAGTTTCTCCTCTGGCTGGCACTAGTATTCAACTTTCTTCTCCAGCATTAGATTCCAAGGGAATGTTTGGTTTCTTGTAGACTGTTTCTCAGGAACTGTCTCTCTGGTCCCCATATAGACTTTCTGAAATGGCACTAACTCTTTGCTTCTAACTCAGCTTCCTTTACTGCCTTGTAATGTCTGGATGAGATTACCTCCCAATGTCCCACTTCTAAAAGAAAAAAAAAACACTTCTTAACTAATAGATTAAATATATTTTTATTGTTCTTAAAATGTTTTTAACACAGGATTTTCGTACCGGTGATTTAGTCACACTGAAACTTGTGACCAGAGTGTGTGTTACCTGGGTTGATGATCTCAGGCTGAGGACCGAGCGTGGCTCCACCAGCCCTCAGACACGGCAGTCAGGCCTGCATGGCTCCTCTGATCCTATTGTGTGAGTTCTAGTCCATCCTTATTGTCACAAAGTATTACTTGAATGATTATCTCATCTCTCTGACTCTTTTTCTCTGTGTTGTCTCTTCCATCCTAATTTTAGAACCTCTAATGCTGCCACCCCATCTCATTTTATTTTAACATGGTCTCATTGTCTGTGTGCTTTTTCTCTACTTTTAAACGTGTCTTTCCCTTGACCTCCAGGCTCCAATTCTGATCTCATATTGACTAATCTCCCTTTAATTCCCTTTTCATTTTTAAACGTAAAACATCAAAACCTTGAGTTTTAAAGAATCTCTTCAGAACTGCAACAGAATCTCCTGAGTCATGTGATTTGCTCTGGCTTCCCTCTTCCTCCTGTTTTCTCTTCTTTCCTTTTTCTTCCCATCTGATTTCCTGCAAAGGGGTTGCAGGGTCCTCTTAGGTTGTGATCTCTTTCGCATATGTGGATTTCTATTCTGTTGCTCTCAGTAGTGAGGGGACAGAGACATAACTCCACACTGCCACCTCATTGGTCTGAGATGTTTCCCAAGACCTTTTGGCATCTCAGCTCTAGCTAAACAAGGATTCATGGTTGTTGCACCAAATACAGTATTGGGAACGAGTGGCGTAACAAAGCAGGGCTGGAAATATTGTCAAAAATGTTTTGATATATACATGGTTAAGAGAAAGAGAGGACTTAAAAGAAAGTTAGACACACCTAAGTGTGAGTGTGAGTTTCTCAAAAGAGTCACACAAAGAAAATTTACTCAAGGGTGGGTACATGTTTGTCCAAGAAAAAGTAAGTAATGTCTTAGCATTAAACATGTACACTGTTTTGATGACTCTCGGAACACATTTTGAAACATTGCTATGAAACCTCTCCCTTCCTCCATCCTTCCCTCCCTCTTTTCCTTTCTTCCTTCCCCCTCTCTTCTTCCCTCCATCCCCACCCTATCTTCTCAAAGAGATATATCAGGTGGTTTCAGGGATGCCTTGCATGGGGTTAAAACCTATAAAGTAGAGCTAGAGGCCACTAGGGTTTAACAAGGGATCCGACAGGTGTGTTTTCCCTTCCTGTGGGAATTCCCATGAGATTCCTAGAGAAATACAAGTTTATGGCTAGGAAGAAAGAAAGACCACAAGCAGTTGCTGATTTGGGTAGAAAGGAAGTTGTGCTCTGCTGCTGGCAAAGACTTTGACTAGATTGCCTTTACTAGAGCGTCTTTCATTCTCATCCCCCAAATTTTCCCTGCCTTTCAATTACCAGATTTAATAGCACAGAGAGTGGAATAGAAACTCTCCCACGGGAGCCAGAGTTTCTGCTCACAGGCAGAGATGAACAGTCTGTAAAGCCTTCAGTCTCTTCAGTGAACATCCAGAGAAGCCTGGTTCATGTTCTCGCAAGCAAACAAGGAGACCTGAAAGTCAGACTTTCTCCTACAATAATTTGCATGGGTGAACACAGTTTTTCCTCTGGTAATTCACAGGTCCCGGAATTACATCTCTCTCCCTGCACATGAGTCTAGATCTTCCGTCCAAGCCAACTGCAGCACCCAGAACTGAAATCAGCCCAAGCTCACGACTTAGCAGTGAGTCATCGCACCAATTCCCCAGTCACAGTGTCCGTTATTTAGGGAGACAGAGTTGGGACTGGGTGTCAAGGAAACATGGACATGTATTGAGGCTACATCTTGTCTGAATTCTAGCGACTGTGTGTTAGATGGAAAATATAACAAAAGCAGAAGACAATATACACTGAAACAGCCAATATTGTCTGTTTTATACTTTATCACTTTCTACAAAAGATTTAATATGATTTACTACAGAAGACATTCAATAAGACAGCAAAGCACAAAGAGATTTAAAAAAAATCAGAGCCAGACAAAGTGTAATCTAGGAGAGACTTGGGGGTAAAGTCACGCATAGAGTAGAGCCACATTAAAATCCTAAGCATCCCCTATTGTTCTGTTCTAATTTTAAAGAGTCCAATACCAAGAGTAAGCAAAGGTTCTGAAGCTGAATGAAGCTAGCCACCATCTGCACATGAGCATGAGGGACTTAGTTTAATAAACTATGGCTTCTAAGAAGTTTCAGGATTATTGGGATTCTGTAATATCTATAAATTAGGGAATATAAGTGAAGAAAGAAAAGAACTGAAGAAAACAGAAAATAGTTTGACAAATGTTTTGGATATTGGATATTGTGCTAATAAGTTAATACATGATTTTGGATCTGGTACTTATTTCTTAGAAAGAATAATTACCCCACCACCACCACCACATAATCTAAAACCTTTCTTAAATTTCAGCTTTATTTTTTCTTGAGGCAGGATTTTTCTGTTTTTACTTGTTTATGTGTGTGTGTGCATGTGTCTTGTGTATCTGCGCATGTGCACATATGACGTGTGTGTGGATGCCAAAGATCAGTCTCTAGTGTCTTCCCCTAACACACTACACTCCTCTTGAAGACAAGTCTCTCACTGATCTGGAGTTCATCAACTGACCAAGCTACTTAAGTAGCAAGCACTGAGCATCTTCCCGTGTCTGCCCCCACAGTACTAGAGTTACAGACACAATCCCTCACACCCAGCTTTTACCTGGGTGCTGGTTGCAAATTCAGATCCTCATGTTGCTGCTTGAGGGACAGGTACTTTACCAACTGAACCATCTCCCCAACTCCTATGTTTCAGGGTTAAAGATATCATGGCATTGTGTTACACAATCAGCAAGAAGTTTGTTTAAGTGATTCTTCTCTTCTAACTTTACCAAAGGCTCCCACACAAGGCCCAGGTTAAAACCAAAAAAAAAAAAATCAGTAATAATAATTATATATAAATCTAGTTGGAATTCTGCTCTCTCCTATAAGTTCCTTCTCAGTGACGAATGAATAATTCTCTTTCACATGTCAGCCAAAGGAATAGACTCTGTCCTTGTCCTATTTTATTCATCTCCTTCAAACTTTGATTTGTGGACCTATATTTGCTCACTGTAAGTTCTTATATGGTTGGCCAATCTGACTGGCTCTAGAATTATCCGCGATACAAATGCCTGGGGGTAAGGGGGATTATGGTAATTCAGGGAAGAAAACTCTATGAATTGAGTTCTAGAGTACATGAAAAGAAAAAAGAGATCTGGGCATAAGCATTTACACCTGTCTACTTCTTGACTTCAGTCACTATGTGACCAGCTACCTCCTTCTCTGCCTGCTGTGTCTTCCTTGCTATAATGAGTGTATCCCCTCAAACTGTAACCCAAAATAGTTTCTTCCTTCTTTAAACTGTTGCCCATACGATATTTGATCATTGCCACAAGGGAGGTAACCCAGAAACTCATACACACTGGATTTTGCTTCCTTAGTCTTCCAAAAGCCTACTAGAAATTGGGGCTAGCTTTTGATCCCCTCCTTCAGTGGAGCTGGTCTTCATTCATGACCCTGCAAGATCATCCGTTTCTTAGAAAAGCCAGTTCAAGGGCAGACCAGACCAGGTATTGCTAGGGAGGCAGTTCAATCAGATTCTTCAACAACTTTGGTTCTGTAAGAAACATATTTGGAATGCTCAGGCTATTTTAAAAGATAATACTACGGTTTAGATAGTGGGTTTGCCTCAACAAGATTCATGTGTTAAACATTTGGTCCCCAGTGCAAGTTTCAGAGTGGATTTCAGGGGAGTGGGGGAGTGACTAAACTTTGAGGGTCTTGATCTAATCCACAGATGGAATTATAATCGAGCAGACTCTTGTGAGGTGGGGGAAGGGGCATTGTGAAAATGAGGCCTAGCTGAAGGCAGTGGGTCAGAGCAGTGAAAAGCTAAAACAAAGGTTAAGTGTTTCTTGTAAACCAGACTCTTGGTTTGAAAAACCAGAGAAGCACCTGAGCAAAGAAGAGCCAAGGCTTTGCTGCTGGGAGGAAAACAACAAGCCCATTTAGTTGCTCCTCTCGTGACATTTTGACATATGAAATGCCTTTAGTGCCTGAGCTACAGCTACAGCTTTAATTTGCTCGCGTTGTGCTCATCTTGCAAATTCCCTCTAACGTTGCAAACACCTAGCTAAAAGGTTGCTGTAGCAGCCGGCCACACATTAGAGTCTTCCGACTTGTTTCCATTCCACCACGGCTCTCCAAGCAGCCACTGAGCTAATCCAATTTTCAGGCCCATTAATCTGGAGCTTCAAATCAAAAGAGACCATGCATCTCCCTGATGGGTTTTTATTTTTATTTTTTATTAATTTATTATTATTATNGAGGTCTAGGAAGGTGAGCATCCAAACAGACTAGGCTCCCACACAGCCAGTACATGAAGTAGAATCAATGGGTTTTTAAAAGCTGTAACAACTGTAGCAGAAGCATCTTTTCAAAGTTTCATCTCTGCCTGCAGATCAGTGAGTGCACCATTTCCCAGTGCCCCGATCCACTCCACATATGGAAGGCCCCTTAAAGGAAANAAAGGCGGGGGGGGGGCTGAATTTACTTCCCCAGCTTGCCATTAAGATCAACACAATCCAGCTTTTCAATAATGTAGACTGGAAAAATGTGTGTTGCCAGAATCCCCAGGTGCCCCACTGAGCTCTTCTGGTGGTGTGATGAGTCACTTTCCCATACCTCTCTATTAGCATGCCATTCAGTGAGATGTTTGATTTCAAAGAAAGCAAAAACAAAATGCCCACTTAGTTATCTCAGGTCCAGATGAACACAAGACGGTGTGTTCTGTGGTCTAGCCACGATTGAAGTGTACCCCACCACCAAACTCGTCACCTAGACACTTAATCCCCATACAGCATTGCTGGAAAGTGGTGGAGGCTTTCAGATGAGGGGCCTAGCAGGTGGTGGTTAGGTTATGAACACCCTTGGGAAGGGAGTGATACTGGCACCACAGAGTGGGTTGGAGCCTCATGAATGGACTAGTTCCTGTGAGTAGTGGTTATGAAACAGCAAGTACGGCTCAGGCCTCTGTCTCTTGCTCCCTGCTTTGCCCCTGAGCTGCGTCACCGGGGCCATGGTTGCGTGAGATAACCACCATGTAGTACCATCTCCCAAGCTGTAAGGCAGCCAGGGAACAACCAGTATTACAAGCCAAATAAGCCTCTTCCTAGGACAAGACTTTATGCAGGATTGTTAGCACAAAGCAGACAAAGATGTAATCACTGTCACAAGGTTTATCAGCATTCCTTTAATAATCATCACTGAAGAATTGTGTAAAGTTCCTAGGATGTGGATTCCAACCCAGGCAAAGAGAACCAAGGTCTTCTAGGGTTAGAACACAAGCATGCCATTTTTTCCCTAATCACTTCTTGATTGAATCAAATTTGTCCTTTGATATGCGTAGGGAAAATGAAGCTTTTAAAAAGTTGCATCTCCCATTTATAGAATTTCAAGAAACAAAAAGCTAGGGAAGTATTTTGGGGATCTAGTGGAAAGGGGTTTTCCTAGAATTCATAAAATTCCTTAAATATCCAATTTACTTTTCACTATTTAGGTGGAGCTCTGAGAACATTTCACTTATGCCAATCATACCAAAGCCAAGCTAAGGGGCAAGGTCTCATGTCAGTTTTGACTCGGAATATCTGTAGAAAAACGAAAGTTGCTTCCATATTTCAGCTATAGATTCCATCAACCGCACATCGCATGTGTCACTGGTAGTGACAACAGATGTCAAGGCGGGACAGAATTTTTTATTCTTCTGTCAATGTGGTTTATTAACAAGCACTACGTGAGCATTCACCGTAGACAACATGTACTTGGAAACTTTAGGGGGTTAAGGAATAATCGCAATCCTCTTTGTCTATAGCATCCTACGAGTGTGCTGTAAATCTCTCCTAAATGATGCCTACTTTCAAAGACATTATGGCATGGGATTCTGACAGAATCAGAGGTCACATGATGTTCCAATCTCTCTCTAGTTTGCCTATAAATCCTCATTTCCTCTACATGAGTCAATATAAGAGTCACAGACTTGACTTGGAAAAGACAACACATTTACTGATTGGTGGCACCTACCTGAAAACATGGTCCACTAAATCACCTAGAACAAGTCTCCCAAGCTTGAGGACTCAGAACAGAAAAGTTATACCAAGAAGATGAAACAAGAAATGTTGAGCCTTGGGCAAGTGATGGATGCAGTGAGGAATTGGGGGCGGCGCAGAGGATAATGCAAACTGGTAATAACTGATACATTCATGGGAGATACCTACAAGGATATATCAACCTGTAGGGTCATTATGTGGCTCTTGTTGAGAAAACGTATTCTTGACAGTCTATGGGTACAGCCTCCCTGCCATGCCAGGAAGACGCTGTCCAGCAGCAGGGCTACTGATACTCTGGTTCTTAAAGCTTTATGGAGGGACAGAAAAGGCATCATAAGCACTGTACATGTACATGAAACCCTCAAAACATTTTAATTAGATTTTAAAAAGAATAACTGGCATAGCCCTTTAGAATTTGTGAAATTCTCACACGCTATGCTTTTGGCTTACTGTCCTATGTTAAACAGGTACGGCAGACACGCTTTCCCTCCTAGATGCCAAAGTATAAGCCATGACTTACTCCCAATTTCACCATCTTCAAATGGGGAAAGTGGGCAAAAATATAGGGCCCTGTTTTACAACTGTATTTTCTTGTATAATAGCACCTGCCTAGTTCTATTTTTAGCATTATTTTTATCATTCGTTTGAGAATTCCAAACAATGTATTCTGAACAAATTCACCTCCCTCCTCAACTCTTCTCATTAACATCTCTACTTCCTGTAGAGTTTCCATCCAACTTTGATATTATTTCTTCTCCTCCCCCTCCTCCTCCTCCTCCTCTTCCTCCTCCTCCTCCTCATCTTTTTCTTCATCCTTGGAGTGGGGTCTGTTATGGTCAGCATACAGGGGGTTATATTATTAAAGAACAACGACTCTCCCTCTCATAGCAGCTATGAAATGCCAATAGATTCTCAGTTAGTGTGAAATTTCATATCCACTTTTCTCCCCCTCTATGCTGAGATTTTTGTCTGGATGACACTTGCTCAGATCTCATGCATGGTTTCATAATCTCTGGAAATTCATAAGTGCGTCTGGCCTTCTGTATCTAGAAAGCATAGTACGTTCTAAAGGGAGTACATTCTTTAGATGTTTGTCTACTTGCCAGCCTGGTCCTCTCCTGAAGATCTCTCTCCCTCCACTCCATACGAGAATTTTTCCCTGGCTTGCTCTTGTGTAGCTTGCACAGCTTCTGTGATTCGTGCATACGACAACATCATGTCCACAGGACAGCCGCTAACATCCTAAAACCTTATTTTCACCTCCCTTTTCCAGAATGTTCTCTTAGTCTTGGGGTGGCGGGAATAATATAGGCCTCATCTATGGCTGTGCACTTAATTTGAATAATAGCCTCTACATTACTCACTGAAAAGAATAAAAACCTTTTTGGTTCAAGATTGAAAACAGCTCAGATCTATGGATATAAGCATAAATATTTAGAAGACAGTTTGACAACATGATCATACAGCAAAACAACTTAATTAGATTCTACTCCTAAGCCTCTGCCTTTTGACTCTGTTTATAGTACCAAGCATGATATTCTGTCCTGTGGAGAAGGCTTCAGACCCAATCAAGAGAGTAGCTACTTAAGTCTGTAAACAGTTTTGCCCCTATTGTACCAGCGGGCATATCTTGTGTCATATGGAGATATTGTAGCATGCAAAGTCCCTACTGGTTAAGACCATCGATGCCTTTTATCCTCTAGCAGCCCACGCAACATCTTCAAACACTATGAAACCTAACCAACAGTGAGAGAGTTACCTTGCCCATTCAAGTTTGATTTTTTTTAGTACTGTTATCAAAGTGTGTGATCTCTTTAGCAATGGGGTCTTACCATCCAGTCATGGTAGGTAACTAAAAACAATAGCAATCACCTGTTTAAGTGCTTCTGAGGCCCCACTGAACCATAATTCGCAAGAAAATATCTCATCCCTGGCACTGAGATTTTCATTTAGTAATCATGTCATCTAGACACATTATTCTCCCATGTAGAGTATCTCTAATTCCAACTTCTTTTTAAAATAAAAATTTAGAGTTTTAATTAGCTTATCAACTAATGGAGTTTCATATGACTCCTTCATATAATCTTAGTTATGGTTAACTTAACCTTCATTTTCCCCCACTCCTTCACTGCCATTGCCACTTACACCTTTATTTACAAGTATTTCTCCCTGTTCTTAACTTCAAATGCATTATTCTGTTGTTCCCTCTTATTGTATTTTACTTGCGTTGCAAGGTTATAAGTTGATAGTCTTATTAGGTAAACAACTGTAGATTATAATATGCTATCTAGTTCAGCAGAGTGGTTTAAGGTGGCAATATGGCTTATGCTTCAGACTTAAATGACAATGCAGGTCATTAATGGAGTGAGTAGAGACAGAGTGAGAAGTGCTTCAAAATATGAGATCTCCAGAGTTCTGATACTGGTGTGTTCATTAGAGGAAGAGAAATTTACAAATAAAAAATTAAACAGGAACTGTTTGCATAAGATGAAAATCAGGAGCCATGAGCTAGAAGTCAGTTTGAAAAACTGTTTCAAAGAGGAATGAGCACTCATGCCCAAAACACTGCTGATGTGCCAGTATCTGACCACTGAAATTAGTGATGAGTGTGATGTAGGTGGGTCATCTGTCTATGTGTTACTTTCATTGGTTAATAAAGA
>LOEQ01008151.1:183753-197087 GCA_001685075.1 Bramus lutescens
GTCTGGTGCCCTCTTCTGGCCTGCAGACATACACACAGATAGAATATTGTATATGTAAAAAATAAATATTTTTAAAAAATGAAATTAGTTATGAGCAAAATGCTGTCAGTCTTATTTCTAAAGCATCACCTTAATACTTTTTGTGAAAACCCATGCTCTTGCATTTACATCTCAAAAAAATGTATTGTGACTCAATTCCCTCAAAACTGAGCCCAGTGCACAGTGTATGTTTCAATTCTAGCATGCTCTTTATGAGCAAGACCTACTCATGAGCTAATTGTTATTGTTTGGTCTAACACTACATACATTTCACTTTCTAGTTCCTTGATCTTGTTTCTGAAGTTCAAGTTTTGCTATCCTTCAGAGTTGATCATTAATGTAGTTATTATTACTGAAGATAACTAAAATCTTCTAAAATTTAAATATTAAATATACCATGAAGTAAAACAAATAGATCCAAATATAATAATTTGTGTCAGACATTAAAAAAATAGGGAAGCAAGGAAGAGATGCTCCTGGCATGAACAGATCATTAGCCCCTCCCAACACAGTTGCCCCTCCCATGAACAACTAAGAATAACAACATAACAGCAAATACCCATCACTTTACCCTTTTTCCTTCCTAAAGGAAAAATGCATGTCACAGCCAAAACTCCTCAAAAGAAAGGTAGGGTGTGAAATTCTGTTTCACTTCTTATTTTTTACTAAGTCAGTTGCTATTTTATTACTTTGGCTCACAATTTTATATTAGGAAAAGGAAAGGACAGTGAAGAAAATAAGTAAGCTCAAAGCAAAAGATATCTCACATTTGCTGTTTTTCAATGTCTTAGTATAAATTTATAAAATCTGTCCAAGCGCCCTTCCAAGTTTTTCTAAGACCATAATAATACACGTATTTAATAACCCCATTGGGCAGAATGTGCTTTAGAAAACACTGAAGACTTAGATCATTATGATTAGCATAATAATTAGGTCATTCATCAAGAAATACTATGAATAATTCATTCTAATTAAGTGACTGATAGAATACTGAATCAATCATCAGTACCAGAACTCAGCATGTTAGACTGCAATCAATTCTGAAATACTTCACTACCGGTTATAACTGGATAAATTAAAATGTGACTAAATGCTTGCCCCAGGACTAGACACTCAGTAGGTTCACCCTGTATATACGGTTAACTCTGCTCCTGTGCTGTTTGAAGAACATGAGAAGAGAGATGACAAATTAGAGATATGAGAAGAAAATGTGTCTACTGCCTTGACAATTGCTCTACACATTCTGGTACCTTCCCCTAGCTTTACTGAGTGAATAACCTCAGCAATAGGTGTTGGATAATATATATTATATAGGTGAGAATATTATTGGGGAAAATAGATATTAGAAACAAAAATCTGAATTCTGTTAATGCTAGAGAAAATGATACTGAGAATAAAATATCTTGTTCCACATCTGTCTGCCCACGTGTCTGTATGGGGAAGCAGAGAGCCTCCTTATAAGGCCTGTTGGAATACTGGGCTTCAGAACAATCTATTATTAAATATCCTATTGCTATTTCTGGCTTAGCCTGAAGTAAAACAGCTCAAAAGCTCTGTTTATTTCCCCGGGGAATGATAAAACATCATTTTCAGATTTTAATAAAGGATTGGTGCTAAGAGACTGGAGACCAGCACATAAATTCCTACCTACCTGGGGAAAATGATTTATTTAAACTTGAATCAAAATGTGTCTCTTATTATTCTTGATCAAGTAGTCTCTAGACTTTGGAAAAGCTGAATGGAACCTTGCTTCAATGGGAGAGTAACTAACACCAAAGTATTAAGAGCTGTGAATAACTTAATTGAACCAGGACATGTTTCTTGCACAGGCAGGAAGACACATGGGATCAATAAACATTTTGTTCCAGTGTAGATTGCCTGGCGCACTCCCCAGTTAATGCTCTAGCCAAAATGCTCACCTCATACCGCTACTGCTTGCATAATCAGTGCTGTTCAGAGCAGTGATGGACTCTCACTCTCACAGTTATCTAAGACACCAAAGTAGGAAGTCTGTACTTTCCTGTTCCATTTCATTTTATTATATATAAGTTATATTACATATAAGCTTTTATTATATATAAGGTATATATGTTTAATTTAAAGCAATTTAAAATGTGACTAAGCAAGAAAAGGTCTACTTAATCCTTAATCTAGTAAATTTGATGCATATTTCTTTACTCTTAGCTTCTTGTTATTTATAATGTTGGTTACTAACCATACTGAATTTTTTCCCTTCACCTAATGATAGAGTCTTATCCTCCCAGGTCATCTCAGAGATTCAACCTTAGGAGAAAGAAGTATTTAACATTGAGGGCAGAGCATAGATTGTCTACCTGGAGTTGGTAGTCTTTTAGGACTTGATGGGATGTCTTGATACTCCATGTTACTTTACTTAGTAATAAAAATCAAGAGCCATGGTAACTTCTGTTCTTTACAATTTGAGCCTTCTTGTAGCATTGAAATTGGATTTATCATTTATTCACTAATAAATATAAATAAAAGAAGGAAGCAACCATAATCAACAAGAAAGAGAAGAGAAGGAAGAAGAAGAAAAGGGAAAGGAAAATGGAGAAGAGAAGAAGAAAAAGAGGAGAAGGAGGACAATGACAACAATGAGGATGAGGATGAGGAGGACTACAAGGTTAAGGACAAGGGAGAGGACTCAGGATCAGGAGGACCAGTGGGGGTGAGAATAAGGAGGAGGAGGAGGAAGACTATGAGAATAAAGACAAGAGAGAGGACTCAGGAACAGGAGGGTGAGAATAAGAATGAGGATGTGGTGTGGGATCATGGTCTATATTCTGTCAATTATATTTTAAATAAACGCCGATTGGCCATTAGCCAGGCAGGAAGTATAGGCAGGACAACCAGACAGGAAATAGAGGCAGGTCAATGAGAACAGGGAAATTCTGGGAAGGAGGAAGATGTGACTGCCTTGCTGAAAAAAAGGTACTGAGCCGTGTGGCTAAAATAGATTTTAAAAATGTGTTAATATAAGTTATAAGTGTTAATAAGAAGCCTGAGCTAATGGGCCAATCAGTTTATGAGTAATATAAACCTCCATGTGATTTCTTTGAGACTTAACGATTGCAGGAACTGTGCAGGATAAAAACCCTGACAACAAATGGTGCCCAGCATGTGGACAACTGCATCCACATGAAGCCTGACGGAGCTTGGTAAGTAATTCTAGACATAAAATAATAGAATTAAGCATGGCTTAATAGCAGCATTTTCTCAAGTGGGTTCTGCTTGCTAGAGGCAAGTGCTCTCATTTAAGAGAGGCTTCCTGACTCAGCTTTAGCTGCAAAATATTACAGCTCTTTAAAGAGGTCCTTCCAGGAAACACTTAAATGGTGTTGATGAAAAGCTGACCACATGCTTTCTGTTGGTGGCAGGGACCTTGAAACACCATAGAGTTGTGACAATAAGCATGGCTTCAGCCAGTACCTCAGCCATGAAGCTGGTATCTCAGAAGGCTAAGGAATGGGCTGTATCCAGCCGTCAAAGCCATGGCTTTAATCCTGTCCATGTTGCTTAGCAAATTGAAGACTCATGTAGTCAGAAAAAAGAGACATATACAGTAAAGAGAGCTTCAAAGACGAAGAAAACCTCTAAATGTTTTACAGTGTGTTAAAAATATATGCAGGCTTGAGAGAGAAAAGAAAAAAGTTAAAGTCCTTTAAAAAAATAATTGTTGGGTGTTGGGTGTGGTGGCACACACCTTTAATCCCAGCACTTGGGAGGCAGAAGCAGGTGGAACTCTTTGAGGTAAAGGACAGCCTGGTCTACAAAGGGAGTTCTAGGACAGCCAAAGATATACAGAGAACCTGCCTCAAAAGCCAAAAATTAAAAGTAAAAATAAAAGAAATAGAGGTTAAAATAAAGCCATGTAAAGATGAAAAATACACAGAGAATCTGGATACTATATTTGAATTGTTTGAATGCTGAGGAAGGAGCAACAGCTTCTGAAAGATACTTATTTATAAATGCTGCTGAATTAATCCAAGATAGGTATTTTGAAAATGCCTTGACTTTAAAATTGAAGTCAAAAGGTACGTTATTTTGGAAAAGAGAATTTGCTTTTGTTTCCACAGGAAATGAGAAGCTGTGGATTCATTCTAAGTTAAGAAAAATCAGGTTTGATCAAATAAGACCTCCTGAGAAATCTCTGGTAGGAACAAATGACCCAGTTGTCTGAGTTCTACATCCAGAACAGATTCAAGACGCTGCCTGAGATGATCAAGCCTCAGGATACTCCAGTCATGACTTGATAATAACTCTAAATTTTCTTTAGGTCCCCATAAGATTATCAGTGCCCCCAACCAGCAGGAGGTAGCCTGGAAAACTATGCCCACATTCCAAAAAAATGGACTATGGATGTTCTTGGTTTTTTTTTTAATAAAAAAGAGGGGGAAGTGGTGGGGGACCATGGTTTATATTCTGTCAATTATATTTTAAATAAACGCTGATTGGACAGTAGCCAGGCAGGAAGTATAGGCAGGACAACCAGACAAGAAGTAGAGGCGGATCAATGAGAACAGGAGAATTCTGAGAAGAGGACACAGTCATTTCACAGCCACAGAACAAGGAAGATGTGACTGCCTTGCTGAAAAAGGTACCAAGCCACATGGCTAAAATAGATAAGAATAATGGGTTAATATAAGTTATAAAAGTTAATAAGAAGTCTGAGTTAATGGGCCAATCATTTTATGATTAATGTAAACTTCTGTGTTATTTCTTGGGACTAAACAGCTGGGGGACCTGGTGGGTCAGAAAACCTTGGACAACAAGGATAATAATGAGAAAAAGAAACTTTGAGCCTAAATTCTCAGAAACTAAAGCTTAAGTCTCTTCACTTTATCATGAACTAAATCATTCCAGGCTATCTAGTTCACCAAAAGGAACCCAGCATACTACAATAGTGACTTCAAAAATAACTACCAAAATTGAGAAATCTGTTAATTTATGTCTGTGGGATAGTGACCCACATTTAAATAACTTAGAGTTCTGTTGACGTGAGACACGATTGCTCCTGGTAGCACTGATTTATTCTTGAGAGAATGTTGAACACCAAAGACACTCCACTTGGAGCTTGTTTTCTTTTTGGCACAACTGGCCTTTGGGCAAGGAACTGCCCATGCCTCTACCACTGACAAAGTTCACAGTGTCCAGAATGGACAAGCAGGATACAAGATCAAACCTTGCCAAGACAGGGTAAGACAGTTTTGAGAATTTTTCCTGCCTCCGAAAATGGCCTGTCTATTATTCTAGGCCTTAGCTAAAGTTGGTTGCTTCAACATTGCAAATGAAACTTTGGGTGATTGCCTAAGTAGCTAGTTGTCTCTGTCATCTACTGCACATTTTGGAAGTTGCTTGATTGTACTTCTTGCCTACTCAAGTAATATTATCTCCCTTCTCAGGCCTTCAATTAGGATTGAAGATTAGATAGCTGTAGTTACTTTCTTCTTATAATCTAGCCAAGCCATTTCTAGTACAAGACTTAGATTCCTTAGGATAAAATGATTACTAAAACAGTTAGCATATGCGTTCCTTGCTTAATATTATTTATACTGGTTGTAATTCTAATTTTTATACTTTATATCTGTTCTTATTGTATATAGTTTTGTATTGGGTTTGGAACTCTCTTCTTAGACAAAAGGGAGAGGTGCTATGGGAACCTCCTTCAGTCCATGGCCCCTTTTAATAAAGAAAAACCTTAGAAAACTCTAATTGGAGTTATCTTGGGATTATTTGACTCACATTCCCCCCATTTGACATGTTCTGCATCATACAAGCAGCATATAAAGTAATTCATTAATTGATTAATTAGCTAAGCTTCTAAATATCATCTGGCCCATGTGCTGTACAGCTCTTCTTGTGGTAGTTGTTCAAGTCTACAGGCCAAATTATATATTTCTTCCTTATTACTTCATAATAACATGCTATAAAAATGCAGTTATTAGCAATAACTGAATGCTAATATTGGTGATGACTGAGGTATTGTGGTCAAGCAGTGCAAAAATATACACACCCAGAATTCACACCAATCCCATCAGGCTATGCCATTGCCCTTCCTAGAGTGGAAGGACTTAAATAATCAGTTAGGTACCATGTGTCTTGGTTGGCCCCTGTGCTGGCTAGTTCCATGTCAACTTAATACACAAACTAGAGTTATCTGAAAGGATGGAACCTCAGTTGAAAAAAAAATGCCTCCGTAAGATCTGGCTGTAAGGCATTTTCTTAATTAGTCATTAATGTGAGAGCACCCAGCCCATTGTGGGTGCTACCATTCCTGGGCTGGTGGTCCTGGGTTCTATAAGAAAGCAGGTTGAGTAACCCAGGGGAAACAAGCTAGTAAGTAGCACCTCTCCATCAGTTCCTGCTTCCTGGTTCCTGCCCTGTGTGAGTTCCTGTTTGGACTTCCTTCAATGATGAACAGCAATGGTGAAGTGTAAACCAAATAAACTCTTTCCTCCCCAACTTGCTTTTCTGTCATGGAGTTTTGCTGCAGCAGTAGAAACCCTAAGATAGCAACCTAGAATGAATCCAAACTCAGAGGCACAACATTGGAGACAATTTAAACATTCAGCAAGAAATATAGTCTTGCAGCTGAACTCATGTTTAAGCCTTATTTTTGCCACTGTAACTGTGTGTTTCATTTTTCCTTCGCTCAGATCCAAGAATTAAGAATAGAAGCCAGCTAACATCTGCATGCCAATCTTGTTCCTTTAATGACTCAGAGGCTCTTTTAATGCTTTCTGGTGAACAGTCACATTGATCATGAACACCTTCCATCACTTAGTGCTCATTAGCATAGGGCCACCCTCTGTCTCTACCCCATACCCTTTGTCCCTGACCCTCTAATGGCCTTCTTTTTGCAGCTTTATGAAAATAACTTGGGGACTTGAGAGATGGCTCAATGGTTAAGAGCACAAGCTGCTCTTCCAGAGGACCCAGGTTCAATTCTCAGGACTCACACAGCAGCTCGCAACTGTCTGTAACTCAAGTTCCAGTAGATGTGGCCTCTCCATACAAACATACATGCAGGCGAAATACCAATGTACATAAATTAAAATTTTTAAAGAAAGAAAATAACTATTTGCTAAGTTATTTGCCCCCTCCTCATTCTTTCAGTCACTCCTGTTCCAAATGAGGCCATCCTGGCACTTTGGGTTTCTAGGGTTCAACTTCAAGGTTTCTAGGTACAGTATTTGGCAGTTCCCACATGTAACATCTACATTGGTCTTCAAAAGCTGGGGTATTCTTCATTACCAAATTCCCCAGTCACCTAGATAAACAATGGTAAACTTCACTGAGAAAGCACTGGGGGCATTATTGCCATTTATAGTTGCTAGGATATGGAAAGTCCTTTCCTAGTGAGGATTTTGTCTCTTCTCCATCCGTTGATGAAGTCTGGATATGAAAGCACAGCTAAACCAGATCCAGCCTTATCAACTCTTCTAAGAGAGGCGACTGTGAGTCAGAACTGCTTAGGGAAAGACAGTAGAGCTACAGTGAAGACTGGTTTATTAGTTCTTTCATAGTGTTCTCGGGTTCTTGCAGCAATATGTAAGTTGTTTGTCAGCAAATACCTACATATATTTGCATTTAGTCTTTACTATAGTTTGCATGCTTAAGTGTGTATTTGTTTCTAATTGGCTCCTTTTAGCCCAGTGTTACCACCCCCACCCCAGGCACCCACTGCTCTGTGAGGATAGCATTGCTGTGAAATTAATTCCTATTCCATTTAATCCATGTCTCTCCTAACAACAGGTGGGCAGTTTGCTTCACTTCCTCTTTACCAGAAACAATGGCACAATTAATATTTTTAGAAATATGTAAGAATTTCATGAATTGTGTCATCAGGAGCATTTTTCTTGGGCTATGTAGAAGAAATCCACTTAGTTTTTATTAGATATCACCATCTCCAAAATGAATACACTCTGAGTACACCCCTGCCAGGGCCTGAAGATGCATAATCCTCCACACTCCTACACACAATTACCATTATCCAGATAGCTTAGAGTGAAAATTACAGCAGAGAAGTTTCATTTCTCTTTGAGCCCCTAATTATCAGTTGTTGGAGTATTCTGACATATGACTAGTCACCTTTTAGAAATTTTTCCTCTCTAAATTATACCTTTAAACTCTTTGAGTGTTTTCCCAAAATTCAGTGAAAATGTCACATTCCCAGCTCAACTTTCTCTTAGTTGGACTCTGAATTTGTTTATGATTGCTCCAATACCAGAAGAAAAGTGGGCCACAGTAGGTGAAGCCAGAGTCATCAGAGCTAATGGTCTGAGATGATTGCATCAAATATAGCTTACTCTTGCAAAATTCCACAAAATTCATAATAATGGGGGGATTCTTGGAGAGCTGTTCACCAAACAAGAGTTCAGGTTTTTGTTACTTGGCAGTAAATTCACTGCTGGTTCATGTACACATGAACCCAACCTGGAGCCACTATTTGGCTCCTCCAGCCTATTGATCTGTTCTTGTACATCAGCAGAGCCACAACAGGTTTGTGACCATGTTATTGCTCTTGAACTTAGCAATAAGCATACATTCACTTATTTTTATTTAATTTTTCAAACTACACTGAAAAATTGGTTTCAAATGTTATGCACTGCTCTTTGTTTTTTTCCTAACAGAGAATGATTTCCCTTGACCAATAAGTGACATGCCCACCACACTGGTTGCCTAAGAGCATGCAATCCATAAATACTTAACGAAAACCAACCCAACTGAAAGGACCTCTTGAACGATACATTGAGTTTTAACAATCATTATCACAGTAGAATGAACTCTGTAGCTCACAATATAGCCTGGTGACCCAAGAAGAGGTAGGATCTTTCCCACACTCCTGTTCCACAAGTCAACCCTATCAGTTAACTAAAAATTGAAAATTGGCTCAAGTTTGATGATCAGCGTTTGAACTCTGGGACCCACATAGTGAAAGGAGAAAGTTGACTCCATCAGGTTGTCCTCTGGCCTCCATATGCATACTATAACATGTGATGTCATGTGTGTGTGTGCACACAGAAATAATATAAGTGAATGTAATTTAGTTAACCAATGGCTCCTGGGGGAAGGAAAGTCAGTTTTCATCAGGGATTTGGCCCATGAGAGGTCATCCATACTCTGGAAGATGGTTCTACACCCATGAAAACTCAGATAGCACTAAGGAGACTCAATGGGTTTTCTCTTTTAAGAGCATGAAATCAGGAAGGAAAGTGATGGGAGCAGAGGGGAAGAATTAGAAGGGAGGGGATGAGAGAATGGTTGCTCAAAACATATATGAATGTACAAGATACTCAAACAATAAAAAATAAAGCAATATAAATATCAGTTACTTTATATGTATCACATTAATAGTTACTAATTGTTCATTTATAATATCACAATGGATGAGTTTAGGGAAAGGTGTTTTAACTTTGCATCTTATATTTCAGATGGCATGATTTGTATGGTGCACAGGTATGTGTGTGTGTCTGTGTGTGTATGTCTCTCTCTCTCTGTGTACATTGCTGAAATTTAAGTGTTTCTCTTCCAATTTCCATGGCTAATGTGACAGTATTAAAAGTGCATGAACTAGATGAGGTGGAGGTGGTGAGGTGTGAGGATCTGGCTTCATGTCTTATTAATTATGAAGCTTATCGTAATAGCCATAAAGAACCTGAACTTGATATGAGGTGACCCCCTTCCTCCTCACCAACAATCCTCTTATTTAAGTTTTCTGAGTTGAGCAAGTAGATACTGAAACTTTCCACTTTATAGAGATGTTTATACATCTCTATAAAAACAAAATTTCCACACTTCAAAGATTCCAAGGTTCCTACAGAGCATGGCAGGACAGACAGGAAGAAGGGCCAGTGAAGAATGCTCCCTAAATTGTAATTACCTATCTCATAGTTATTTTTATGCATTATTGACTCTTTCACTGGGGAGTGCAGCATCTCTTGTTACACATGCATTCATCCTGCTTGGTAAGAGAGGGGGGTCTTCTTGAGATGCATAATCCATTCAGTGAGTTAAGCAGGGAGCAGAACCTGATGTTCTGTTTCATGCCTGGAAGACTCCCTGGTGATGTCAATGCTGTTGGTCACAGAAGTCACTTTGAGAAATGCTGAAGAATCCAAACAAAGCAGATCCGATTTGTAATTTGTCTGGAGTCCATAGTCTTACAAGGGACACGGACATAGATGTTAATGACTCATATTATAGGCAGCAGAAAGTGAGTACAGGACAGGAGGCTGGAGATGCAGGTTGCCCTGAGGTCTCAGCAGACAGCAGACAATTAGTCGTGTGAGCCATTGCCAGCATCTCACTTTAGATGCTTTAAAAAGGAAATACAAAAAATCAGTAGGCTTGGCAAGACACCAATCAATAGGTCCCAAAACAAATTAAGTATGCACTCTCAACTCTCTGGCTCTTCTCTTGCCTGTTTTTGCCACAGTTGGAGAATGATATTGGCAACAAGCAGACACCCGCTTCCTGGTAGCAGGGACAGCAATAAAGAAACATGTGCTTCGTAGATAAGAAGCCAGACAATACTAGCTTCCTCCTGGTTTCCCCAAACATCCTCTTATACTGGGCGGCTCTTCACCATGGCAGGGATGTCTTCTCACAGAAGGTAGTAAAACTATCAAGCCAGAACAGCATGTGTAGGTGTCTGGGTGTCAGGCTAGGGGAAGACAAATGCAGGTCTGCCCACACATTCAGCGTGAACTGCTTTGAAAAATTCCTGGGCATGTGACAGGTTGTTTTTCTGGACTCTTAATGGATTAACAATGCCAATGTTATACCCTCAAAATGTCAGTTTAAGAACTTGGAAATCATTGCAATAAAACACAAGGTCACAAAACTGGACTACAAGGTTGATAGCTCATATGTGTTCTTCAGGATACAGGAGATTTACATTTACAAATGTGCACAGCCTGTTGATGAAGTCTCCTCTGGATTTTACTTAGATCTATCTGCTTATCGTAAAGAAAATTCTCAATCTCAACCATTGCCTGTTTCTCAGAACCTTTCCAGTGGCAGTCTGGACAGCAGGAAGAATGGACATGAGGGAATCCAAAGGACATCAGACTCGAGACTTTGGGCAACTTTTCTGAACAGCACATTTTACCCAGATAATCAAAAATGATTACAGTTATCTTCTAGGATATCGTAATGATTTAAAGAAGCAGATGTTTATTAAAGACCTGTGTAAGTTGCAAATGATGATGGTGATAACCAATATTTATGGACTAATCTTATGTACCTGGAATTTTCCACTACTAATTCAGCCCTCAAAATAATTCAGTAAAATGGGATCATCATATTATAATAAGAAAACTTGAACTAGTAAGGTCGAGTACCTAGCCAATGACCATACCGCAGTTAACAAGCAAGGCTAATAATATTGTGTGTGTGTGTGTGTGTGTGTGTGTGTGTGTGCGCGCATGCGCACGCGCGTGCGTGCACATGCATGCTGATGTGTACATGCATTGAAATGCATCTTAGTTCAGAGGACACTTCTCTGGAGAGTTGGTTCTCTCCTGCCATCTTGAGGATCCAGAGGTCAAACTCATATGATCAGATGTATTTAGTACTTTCTCTAACTGTTAAGCCATATTAACAATCCATTGTTATTTTTTGAGCTTCAACATCCATCGTCCATTTCTTTAACAAAAATCCATCTTTAAAACAAAATTCTTTTTAACTGATGAGTAAAAAACCTCAAAACTATATTTTTAGTGGCACATCTTTATGATCATAGGTTAGAGTTAAGGTAAAGCATTCACTTAGTACTTTTGTATGATGTTTCTACATGCATACATTATGTATTTAAGCTAGACATACTGATCTCCTTGTTTATTTATCACTTTTTTATAGAATCAACATTATAATTCCTTTCTTTCAGCTCCCTGAAACATAAAGATTGTCGGTGTCTATAGCAACCCTACTACACAGTAGTACTCTAGAACTTTTGACTCAATTACAACTTACTATCCAACCCCTTTGCCTATCTCTACCACCACCAATTTTTCCCAGCCTCTGGAAATCATTCTTGCATTCTCAGTTTCTATGAAGTAAACTTCCTTAGGGTGCACACATGAGTGAGAGGCTATACAATATTTATCTTTCTGTGTTTAGCTTGTTTTACTTAGTGTAATGGTCTTCATTGATATCCTTGATATCACAGAAGGCAGGATTTCCTTCTTTTCTGTTTGAATAGCATTCTACTGTGTATATATAAGCCACATTTTCTTTATAAGTTCATCAGCCCATGGACATTTAGACGGTTTCCAATTCTTAACTATTGTCGATAGTGCTGCACTGAACATGGACATGTAGATATCACTGCAGCAGACTGATTCCATTTCCCTTGATACTACTTCCTCAGAAGCAGAGTTGCTAGGTCATATAATGACTCCATTTTTAAAGGAAATTCCATGATGTTTTATATAATCACAGTGTTCAAGGGTTTTCTTGGCTCAACATCCTTTTTAGAATTTGTCTTCTGCATTTTTGATAAAAGTTCTTTTATCAAAAGTGTGGTGAGATTGCAATGTGCTTTTGATTTGCTTTTCTTAGACTAGTGGCACTAAGGAGTTTTTCATACGTCACTAGGCCACTTGAGTGTCTTGTAAGAAATATCTAGACACATATGTTGTTCATCTTTCAATATATTTGTGTTTGTTATGTGTCCTGCAATTGTCTTTTGGAGTTCCCTTTTATATTCTGTATAGCATTTTGTATTGTAACATTGGCCTCTTGCTAAATCTATAATCTGAAAATATTTCCCCCATCCTTTAAAGTTCTTCTTCATTCTGTCAATAGTTTCCTTTGCTATGCAGAAACTTTGTTGTTTAATGTAAACTTTTAGTCCATCTTTGCTCATTCCAGAATATGAGGCATTTTCCCCTCATTTTCTTCTAATAGGTTTATAGTTCCAGCCTTACCGTAATCCCTTTTTAATTGTAACATGTGAGAGGTAGTAACCTAGCACTTGTATCTGCATGTGAGCACCTCATTTTGTATTGAATACACATCATGTATTAAAAAGGCTATTCCTAAAGCGCCCCAATTTCCTCATGAGTAGTCACATCTCATTAATTAAAAATAATAATATTGGAGTGACAAAATAGTCTCTGGGTATAATTCAATGTCAGAGTATTTTCAGAACATGCATAAAGTCCTGGGCTCAACACCCAGCTCTTGAAAAACAAATGAATAAGTAAATAAATACATATGTAGATGGATAGATGATAGATAGATAGATAGATAGATAGATAGATAGATAGATA
>LOEQ01008151.1:197095-207426 GCA_001685075.1 Bramus lutescens
AGATAGATAGATAGATAGATAGATAGATAGATAGATAGAGATGGATAGATAGATGATAGCATTTATAAGAGTTCAAAGAGGAGACTCTTCCACTAGGCTGACATTGGAAGGGGCATCATAATTACCAGAGTAGGAGGAAACGCTGTAACTGTTTCCAAAGAAAGCACTCCCCATTCATTCAGGAGTCTCATTCTCAGCTAATCTTTCCTCCCTTGAGATATTTCATTCCGTTTCTGTTTTCTGGTCTCATACATCTCTTCCTGTTTTAAGATATGGTTTTCCCACCCTTCAAATTGTTAAATCTTTACAGCTTGCTGATAAATGTCCTTTCTGCTTGTTATCCAACATTTATTTCTGTGTAATTAAAGACAGAACCCCCAATCCAAAGCTCTTGCACCAAATCAGTAACTCTCATTGGCTCCTAAGAGTTCATACACCGCAAATATTAAAATGTACAGGGCATCTCTTCACCAACCTGCAACCATATGAGTCCATAATACCCTTTGAGGTCCTATGACTTCTGCCTTCTAAAAATGAATGTGAGGATTATTTCTCAAGTGATAATTTTAAAATCCCTACAAAAGCCATGGATTTAAAGTAAACTAGCCAGTTGGGAAATTAAATTATAGAACTCATTGGCATCTCTGAAATCACTTTTGCCTAACTGCATAAATAAGAATGCCATAAATATTTAAAGAAATTTTCATCTACAAGACTTACACTTTCTTCTTACTTTGCTACATGAAGAAACACTGTGGAGAGGCTATACACTGTGATTAATTCCTACCAAATTAATAAACTGCAAATAAGGCTCCAGAGATAAAACTTATCTTTCTGAACGTCTTATTTCAAAAATAAAAAAAAACAACAAAACAAAAGCAAAACAACAATAAACCAAAAACACCCATACTCTGTTGGGGAGACTGGTGGTCTAGGAGCTCATGAGCTTGTCTGTGCTCATCATGGATTTCAAGGAGTGAGAAGCTCTCCAGAAAGAATGACTCCAGGGCAGTTTCATTTCTCCTCATTTCAAAAAAAAACCCAAAGTATTCATCTGCTGCTTGAGAACATGACTTTCTCACACCCTCTTGACACCTTTCTGATTGTGCAAGTGAAAATGAGAAGGAACAAAGTGCTCTGGGTACAAAGAGCCAGGCTTTGTGGAAAAGAGGTTGCAAGAATGAACACATAATCCGTATGGGAGCAGGGGAGGGAAGCCAGAGGAGGTGAGGCTTTTATTAAAATTGCTGTGTTTCATGCTGCCATTCACCCTTGGGTTGGCCGGACAAAAGAGACAAAATGCAATACAAACACATCACACAGGGAAAATATGCTTAGGGCTAATGACAGTTTATTTTAAATCCCTATGCATTAAAATGTGGTAAACAAAAATGGTCAAGAGATGGGGCTCAACAGTCAAGCTCTTAGCTAGAGAGACCCAATGTTCTCGTGAAGAACTCTCCTGGAGCTGGAACACTCCTTCATCACTCTGGTTCACAGTTTGAGGCTTCAAGGTTTGATTTATTTTACTTTTGTATTGGGTTGGTTGGTTGGTTGGTTGGTTGGTTGGTTGGTTGGTTGGTTGGTTGGTTGGTTGGTTTGGTTTAAAATTTGCTGCTAATTTGTTAGCTTGTCTTAAACATTTTAGCAGAGTACATTAAGCATATAATGAGTTTAAATAGGCATTTTGTTCTACGCTGAAAGACCACCTTATTAAACATCATAAGGTTCTGTGAGTGATAGTAGTATTCTAATCTTGTTGAATATGCTCAAATAAAACCATAAAACACCATATTTAACACAGATTAGATATAATCTAAAAGTACTCTTTATATTTTAAATTATGATAAAATATATAAAGACAATTTGGGCAAATAGTTTGAGGGTTAATTGATGAACTACAAGTTTTCCTCAAATTAGAAGTTTTAAGCCATCATATTCTAAAAGTAGGAAAGTTAAAAAGGAGGCAAAGAATGTTCTCTGTCATCTTAATTCTCCGATGTATTCATTGAGAAGTTTAGAGTCTTTGTATATTTGAGATAGCAAAGTGCTTCTGAAGCATGTATGTGTGAGAGAGACAGACAGACAGGCAGACACACAGAGAGTCAGAGAGAGAGAGAGAGAGAGAATGAAACTTGGGGACATTATTTTCTACTGAAGAAGTTAGTTTGAGTATACTGTGGTTTTTGAGATTCAAAAACAAGCCCCCTTCTTTACACATAATTGCTTCTTCTGGGCTTTGCTATTTTATTTTTTTGTTTGTTTTTTTTGTTTTTCTTCTTTTTATTGTTTTTATTGGACTATATATTTTTCTCCACTCCCCTCCCTTCCTCTATGCTCCCCTTCAACCCMKTCCCATTGTCCCCATGCTCCCAATTTACTCAGGAGATCTTGTCTTTTTCTACTTCCCATGTATATTAGATCCATGTATGTCTCTCTTAGAGTCCTCATTGTTGTCTAGGTACTCTGGGATTGTGAATTATAGGCTAAAGTAAGCTGGCTTTTCTTTGCTTTAGTCTAAAAGCCACTTAGGAGTGAATACATATAATATTTGTCTTTCTGGGTCTGGGTTACCTCACTCAAAATAATGTTTTCTAGATGCATCCATTTGCCTACAAGTTTCAAGATGTCATTATTTTTTTCTGCTGTGTAGTACCCCATTGTGTAAATATACCACAGCTATTTTAATCAAATGCAATTTTGACTTTCTCTCTGTTGCTCAGATTGTCATAGCTTGGCCAGAGGGAGCTCTTTTTAAGTTGGCTCCTGAGACCTGTCAACACCACATCAAAACATTTCAAACTGTACTTGGTTTTTGGCAACAAAAGTTTCTATCCAGATCTTGAAATATCTTTTCCCCAAGTCAGAGAATGAAACCTTCCTGATCATACTGACATTTTAGCTAGATTTTATTGTTTCCTTGTGAACTTTCTATTAAAATTATAGTCTTGCAAAAAATGATAATTAAACCTTTATGCTCATTTGATTTTTTAAAAATTTTATACATTAAAATGAATATAAAAGAGAAAAGTATTCTGAGTGACTTATGATATTTTTATTCTGTCTAATTTTATACACATTTTTCCCAACCCTGAGATCCTATTTTAGATCAAGGTTTCTAACTATTCCCAAGAAACCTCAGAATCAGCCTAGTTTTTATACACCTTTACCCCTAGGAGTTTCTCTTACATTTAATCGGTTTTTTAATTGCTTTTCATTTAAAGTAAGATAAAAATATTTGCAGACAAATGCTTGGCAAATTCAAAGAAATACACTTTGTCTCTCAGTGCATATAGACAAAAATGTCAGTCTTTCGTAGTTAATTTTTAAATTAAATAATAACATTTACACAAATAATTAAACCAATTAAAATTGAAAAATGGCTAGATGAGATGTTGTGCACCTGTAGCCTCACAATTACAATTCAAGAGGCTGGAGCAGGAAAATTGTGAATTTGGGGCTATCCTGGACTACATAAGACTGTCTTAAAAATGATAATGAGTGAGTAAATACATCTGGAAATAGTTTTAAGTCTTTCGTTCTGAGAAACCAAGGCTTGAGTATATGCAAAAAAATCAGCATTTAAGTTCATAAAATGTTTATCTCTTTAACATTGTGACTAAAGGGACCCTGTGGAGCTAGATTAATTTAAACTACTACTTTCGTTTTTATGACTGTTCGCATATAAGAGAAAGGATGCCTACAGATGCAGTAGCAATACTCAATTAGAGGCACCCAATTGTTAGAGAAAATTATACTGATTATCTTGCCAGAGAGCCTCAAATTAATGGTGCAAAGGGGTTCTCTACCATTTAAGACTGTATTATGTGATTCACAAACTCAATATCCAAGCCATCTAAGTACAGGACTTTTCCAAAGTAATTGAGAAGTAGGTTTCTTTCTCTGGCTGGCATCTGTTTAAAAGATATGCAAGCAATAAGTTGAAGCACAGACAAATACTTCCAAATACATGAATGATTACATCCTGTATTTAGCTTCACCAAAACTAAGATGCACTTATAATAAAAGAGTTTTCACCATTCAGTTTTGACTAATTATGAAATAATAATTTGTCCCAAACTATTTCTGCTGGTTCCTATGTTTATAATCCTAGAAAAACACAGTGAAGATCTACATTAAAAAGTAGATTTGACATCTAAGCTAGAGCAATAAGACAAGGGGAGATAAAATGGATACAAATAAGAAAGATAGAGGTAAAAGTATCCTGATTTGCAAGATGTGAACCTGTACACTGAAGACAAGAGCAGAATGCTTACATGGCTGATAAACATTTACAGAAAACTGGACATATAAAAAATTTATATGTAAAAAGTCAGTAACCTTTTTATATACTAATTGACTGAGAAAGAAATCAGGAAAACAATCTCATTCATAGTAGTCTCAAAAAATGGTATCTCGGAATTAACCTAAGCAAGGTAATAAAATATTGTAAAATAAAATACTTAAAATAATGAAGAAAGAAATTGAGGAAGACATCAGAAGAAAGAAAGACCTCCCAGGCTCATGGACTGGCAGAATTGATATTGTAAAAAATGGCCAATATGTACCAAACACAGTCTACACATTCAAAGCCATCCCAAACACAATTACAACACTACTCTTCACAAAAAGTGGTTCACTGTATTTTGCAACTTTCTTTCACTGTATAGCTATTTTTGCTAATGTTCTTCAATCTGGCTGGTTACTGTAACTTCATACAGAAAGTCTTCCAAGAGATAGAAATATTTTTGGAACTCCATACATAAATATTAACCCTCTTACCTATTGAAATATGCTCACAATTATTTTGTGTTCTATACCATAGAGTGCAACTATTGTTTTTCTGTTTTAAGTATTCATTTTATTTTTACTTGTGTTTATGTGTGTTTAGCTGTTATGTGTGTCTATCTGCACGAGTATGTTCCACGTGTATACAGATGTCTGAGAAAGCCAGAAGAGGGCACTAGACCTTTGCAGGTGGAGTTACGAAAGGTTGCTAGCCACCTATTCTGGATGCAGGAGTGAGCAACAACCAGCCTTAAACTCTGAGTCATCTCTTCAAGCTCTGTATTTCATATTGAAGCCCTACCTTGAACTTGAACTCGTCACTATCTTTGTAAGTTTGAAGCCAAGAACTTGGAGGAAACTCTAGAACTACTACCCATCTTTGTAGAAAGAGCAAATTATCTCAGGAACTAAATCACTCATTGTGTTGCGTTTCTTTGAAATTCTCCTGAAGGATCCAAATATGGTGTCTATACCCTGAGTAAGTAGACACAACATGGATACCTACACAATACAACCTTTGTCTCAGAGAAGCTTCTTCCTCACAGCCTCAGGGGCTATGCATGCCTCCTGACTGTCTCTTCCACTGCCACGTACTCCTTTTAAACATCATCTGCTATGACCTTAACTAACTCAGTTTTGTCTCAATCTGTGAAAACTTCTTAGAGGTATGTACTGTGAAGATGAGAAACTAAAAGCTTAACTAAGGGGAAGGATCTTGTATTTTCAGAAAAACCCTGGGCGAGTTGACCCCTTTGTGCCATCGAGGAAAGCATAGCTAACCTCTCAACTCATACTCTGTTCATTATCTCTTTGGTTCTGGCGAGGCCACGCCTCACCCGGCAGCAGAAGACACATTTTGTTCCTAGGGCTGATTATTATTAAAAGTAGTCAGGCTTCCTTATATACTGTTTGTCTACATAATTTTTCTTTGGGAGCAATAATGAAGCACATAGTTCTTTTCGCATGAAAGCTTCTGAACTCGTATGCTGAATGAATCAAGTAGTGACAACTCCAGTCAAGTCTGCGGATTCAGTTAGTGGAAAGAAATAAGTTTCCACTACATTCCATAAAATAAATTCTGTGTCCATCCCTCTGTTTGTAATTGTTCAAGAAAATAAATTATAATGCCCTCGGCTATTGCCAGTCAAGAGATACCAGCTTTTTTCTTTTGAGATTCACCAAGGAAAGCAAAAAGGAGGGGAGAGAAGAGGTAGGGTGGAAGGTCATACAGGTAACCTGAAATACTAGTGAACCTGTTCTCATAGAAAATGATAAAGCATGACAACTTTGGAATAAGGTAGTATTAAAACCTATAAATCAAAAATATTTTACTCATCCTTTTCAATTATATTAAGAAACTATATATATATATAGTGTGAGAGTGTGTATACGAGTGTGTGTGTGTGTGTTTGAGAGAGAGAGTGTGTTTGTGTGTGTGTGTTTGTGTGTGTGTGTGTTCAGTGACTGCAATAAGCATAGTCTTTTTCTAGGTTAGAAATGTGAAGACATACTACTATGGGAAGAAAAAGGGAAAGAATCATCAGAGATCATCGAGATAGGAGAGGAGAAATGAGAGAGAAAAATCCACAGCAAGCAATTTGAAGAGGATGGAGTCCCTTATTTAAAAGAATTTTAAGCAATTACTGTTATAGACATTCAAACTTGTTTTCTGATATTGTCCTAGGGATTAACAGGAAATGTTTTTGTAAGAGTGAATTAATTTTAAAAAAAAGTCCGAAGCAAGCTATAAGCTAAATGTTTCTCATAATTTAAAGATCTCAACAGAAATGTTATATGTGCTTAGAAAGAGCACTCTGTATTTCTTGCTCTGCCATTTGTGAGTTTAGGAGTAAGTAAGAAAATATGAGCAACTATAATATGAATAATGTCTTTTTATACAAGTGTTTTTCCCAGCTCCAGTATCCCTGCCATGTAGATCTTCCTCTCTTCACTCTTCTCTCAACTTCCATTGCATAGACAGGAGAATGAGACTCACAGAAGGTGAGGCACACATGAAAGGAAATGTAACCAGACCTGTCTTTTCATACCAGAAAAGGATTTCTGGCCTTATTGGCCAACACCATCAATACACAGCAGAGAAGGGACTATTCATGGGCAGTGAGTGGGAAAGCCATGGGGGATGGGGGAAAGGGATTAAATAGGGACGGGGTAGGGAAACAGAGGAGAAAGGAAGGAAGAAGAGAGAGAAAAATCAAAAGAAATGGTGCAGGACAATGGCGTATAGAAACCTACTACTTTGTTAACCAGGAGTTAGAAGGGTGGAAGCCTGCATGGATGAATAACGCTGAACTTAACAGCCCAGTGTCAGGAATGGTTGCTTACTTCAAATGGGTCAGAGAGGTCCCAGAGACTTCCAAAACAACAGAGACTCTGGCCTTTCCTCTTAGACACTTTGAAGGTCTTGGGTTCACCAGGAGTCATATTTTTCATGAGCAACTGTTTCTCCAGTAGCAATCATGTTCCTCGATGGTTAACAAGCAAAAACAGAAATTTTCCCAGGCACGTAAACTTGGTCTTACTACCATCTTCATTCATTCAAGTTTACATTCCATTTTACATGAGGTGCTTAGTGCAAAATTTCAGAATTCCAAACATAAGTGCAATACATGAAGGTTTGCCCATATTTTAAAATCAGTTTGAAATTTAAGAAACCAAATTGCTAGCACTAAATTGAAATTGATTCCTCGTGAATCTGTCATTTGGGTCTCACAACAGAGACAAAATAGAAGAACTTACCTGGGTTTATATTCAACGATTGTGAGTGAACATGAATATTCATTTTTTATTATGAAGATCCAGGGAAACACAGATGGTTTGTTAAGCAAATTATAGATTTTCTTTCCAGATTCTTTCAACAATAAAGTGTGAGTCAATTTAGAATCCTTGATAATTAGCTTTATTTATAATATCTATAAATTATCATAGAGAAGGGCTAATGGGAGACAAAGTACTAATGAGCATACAGCACAGTATGTATCTTAATATGTACATATATAATATATAATATCATTTTGTTATATATAGTATACACATAATAGTATTTTATGTATTTAATACATATATACATATATGCATATATGTGTGTTGTACATGTATAGGGAATATTAGTCTAAAGGGCTATTAGCAAATGTAATAAACTCTTAATAAAAATGTTTTGTGGAAAGTAAAATGATAGCATTTATGTGTAGATTGGTATGGTCATTTAAATATACAGAGGACACTTTGGTTATATTATCCTTTTCTCAAAATTATCATAACATTCTATTTAAAAAGTTTTCATGTGTCTCTGGCACCAATTATATGTAATACAAGTATCTTGTTTTCAATTTCTCTACACTAATATAGAATAGTGTTTGGGAGTCACTGAGTGCTTATTATTTGCAAAATGGATTAGTGTAAAGACCAGCATGGTTGGACTTTATCACTCAGATCAATGTCCAACCCTTCTTTCAGATTACTCTAACCAAGAGTAGATAACCCACACATGCTGCTGTGTTTGCAGCAATGTAATAAATGTGTTTATTTATTTTTTAATAAATAAATAAATAATCGCTAAACTTTGGAGGCAGCTGATGATAGAATGACTTCACATCTTTAACATGACCCTTTGCTAGAAATGTGAAGATTTATGAAGAAGAAATATCAACACTGGATGCTCACCTATCACCGCTGTGGAATTCCACCAAAGTGAACTTCAAAGTAATATTTCCAGACACCATTTTAATTTCCTGTCCAGGGAGAAGTGGCATTTTATCAACATTTCTTGCAGTTATTTGGAAGCATAAAATGTGCTTCAGAAACATAAAACTATAAGGCCTTCATTTGAGTTACAAGCTAATAAATTCCTCTGTTCTTCCCTGAAAGCCATCCAAAGAGAAAACTCCTGAGCCAGAAACAAAGAGCTCATGACTCATGATACAGCAAGCAACAGAAGCATCAGCAAATTTACAGCAGGTTCTGTGTAGGGGCGACATGGAAGAGTTAAGATGGGGGCTACATGTGTTGAGGATTGGCACACAGACTGGTCAACTCTCCAGTTTATATAGAAGAGAAAGATTGTTGATTGCTGGACTGAGACATTCTAACGTCTTTCAAGGTTATCAACTACATAAGCAATCCTGAGAAACAGCCCCAAGGACTGGCAAGATGGCTTAGTCAATCACATGCTTTGTGTGTTAGCATAAGCACTTGAATTCTATTCCCAGTCCACACAGTGGTATGTGCTCATAATGCCAGAACTCAGGAAGCAGAGACAGACAGACCCTTTGGACTCATTGAAAAGGTAGTTTAGCTTAATCAGCCAACCTCAAGTCATGGGAGGGGGGAAGAAGGGAAAGAAAATAAAAGAAAAAAAACTGTCTAGACAAGGGAGCAACCTCTGAGGGAATAGGCCTGAGCCAGGACCTCTGAAGGGCTGAGCCCAAGCAAGGGACATCCTTGGGAGCGGACTGAGGCCAGGGACCTCCACAGAAACAGGCCTGAGTCCGCAACTCAGAGCAAGCCTGAGGCAACAAACTCTACATGAGCAGAAACAAAGGAGTAACCTGCCTAGGGAGCAGGTCCAAACCAGAGACCTCTGCCTGAGGTGCATGAATCAGCAACCTCTGAGGTAGTAGGCCTGAGCCAGCCACATCTGCTGGAACAAGCCCAATCCACAAACCTCTGCCTGAGCCAGCAACCTCTGCCAGAGCAGGCCCAAGTCAGCAACCTCTGAATAAAGAGCCCCAAGCAAGCACTCTCTGTAGGAGCTGGACCAAACGACCACTGGTATTGCAGAGCAACCTACAGGAGCACTGAGCAACCTCCAGAAACACAGAGTGACCAACAAGATGACTGGAACCATGGCCCTTTTTATGAGGCTACAATTACCCTGATACCCAAACCACAGAAAGACATTACTATGAAAGAGAATTACACACCAGTCTCACTCAAGAGCATTGATGTAAAAACACTCAATAAGATACTGGCAAATGGAATCCAAGAACACATCAGAAAAATCATCCACCATGATCAAGTCAGCTTAATCTCATAGATGCAGGGGTGGTTCAATATATGAAAATCTGTCAATGTAATCCACCATATTTACAAACTGAAAAATAAAAACCACATGATCATCTCATCAGATGCTGAAAAAGCCTTCGACAAAATACAACATCCCTTCATGATAAAGGTCTTAGAGAGAGCAAGTATAAAAGGAACATATCTAAACATAATAAAGGATACATACAGCAAGCCAACAGCCAACATCAGACTAAATGGAGAGAAACTCGCAGTGATTCCACTGAAATCAGGAACAAGACAAGGTTGTCCACTCTCTACATATCTATTCAATATAGTTCTTAAGCTAGAGCAGTAAGACAAAAGAGATCAAGGGGATACAAATCAAAAAAGAAGAGGTCAAGCTCTCACTGTTTGCTGATGATATGATAGTTTACGTAAGCAAAATTCTACCAAGGAATATCTACAACTCAACACTTCCAGGAATGTAGCAGAATACAAGATTAACTAAAAAAAAAAAAAAA
>LOEQ01008152.1:0-11006 GCA_001685075.1 Bramus lutescens
AGACAATGCCACCCTGACTTACTCCAACCGAAAGACAATGCCGCCCCTGACTTACTCCAATGCACGGGCAATGCCACCCTGACTTACTCCAATGCACGGGCAATGCCACCCTGACTTACTCCAATCCAAAGACAATGCCACCCTGACTTACTCCAACCGAAAGACAATGCCGCCCCTGACTTAGTCCAATGCACAGGTAATGCCGCCCTGACTTACTCCAACCCAAAGACAACGCCGCCCCAACTTACTCCAACCCAAAGACAATGCCGCCCCTGACTTACTCCAACCCAAAGACAATAACGCCCTGACTTACTCCAATGCACAGGCAATGCCGCCCCTGACTTAGTCCAATGCACAGGCAATGCCGCCCTGACTTACTCCAACCCAAAGACCACATTGCCCCTTGACTTACTTATCTCCTTTGCTTTTGGAGATGCCGACCAACTTCTCGATGCCTCCAGCATCCCGTAAGGCCTTGGCATTCTCCATGTTCTTGGTGATCACTTCGTGCAGGGTGCAGCACACGGCTGTCACGGTGTCATCTGACATGGCCTTGCTCCCTGCGTTGTTGCTGTTGTTCCCTCCAGGAAGCCGGTGGACCAGGTCTCGCATGGCGTATTTGCCTTTAGGAAAGAAAACGAAGGGAACAGTTTAGGGAAGGTGAAGGTGGAAGGAGAGGTACCACAGAGAGCTGGGAACAGAGGAGGAAAAGTGGGTGCAGGAAGGCACTGCCTGTTCTGTGCAGGGAGATTTCAGAAGACACAGGAAGGTTGCCCACTGATGGCCACTGAGTCCAGGACATCCTCAACACTAACCACAATGTGGATATTCAAATCTGTGGAAGCCCAGGTCTCACACAAAGCACCACATGCCCATCTGTCCTCATACTTTAAACCACTTCTCCATCAACTTCTCTGACTCAGTTCAAGGTCAATGCTGTGTAAAAGCAGTCGACGTCATAGCACTACAAATTCTGCACATGACTAATGTAAAGGACTATTAATCAAATAATTTCGATCTGCAGGTGGATGAGTCCTGGCTGAGGCACACGCAGTACTGAGGAACAACTGCACTTGCTCACAGCCAAGGCCCAGGGTCTGGTCGTCCATAGATGTAGGACTGGTTTTCTTTGGGAGGGACTTTATGGCTCTAACCTTCACTGATTTCAGTTTTGAAAGCCAGAACAATAAGGACACAAAATCTATAAGATTCTTTTAAAGATGAATTGAAGAAATTCATGGAAAGCATTTATTCCATAATTAAGAAAGAATACTGCTTCAACAGACGCCATGTTGATATCCCAGGAAGTAAATAAAATGTATGGTGACAGGCACAACCGCATGAACTTAGACTGGGATCTGTATAATGTAACAGCAGTCGTAGGGGAGGCGACCTGGACAAATTGTCTAATGCAGTAGCCTGTGTACTCTGGTCACCTTGTCTCTCCCATGAGCTTTTATTGCACGGTTCTGTAATGCAGCATTAACTAACCTAGCATGTTTTTCTTTGTGTGAAAGTAAAATAAAACCCAACTTTGCTTACTTAATTCACTTTATCATTACCGGTCTAACCTCTCCCAATGATAAAGGTACTTACAGTGACAGATTTATGGAGTGTTTTTAGAAGACAAAGCACTTTAGACATTACCAACAACCCAGCAGACAATTAATGCATCCCACCCGCAGCTTCCAATTCTGTTCCTTTAATTTACTTCTGGAAGTAAACAAGAGCCTGCAGCAAAGTCTGCTGTCCCTGAATTATTTTGGGCGGAATTGGCAAGTGTTCCAAGTCAGGTCCCTTACTTACCTCCCACTCCAGGACTAGACATATGCAGTCAGCTGCTAATAGTTACAGGAAATACTTTGCCTGCAACAGACCTCTAAATGATAACCTCCTTCTGCTGAGAAACCGTCCAGTGAGTGGCAACGAGGGGCAGGAGAAAGAATCCCATGGGAATAGGCAGTAATAAATAAAACATAGGGTTCTATAATATAATATTTTGATATCTGCTCTTATCCTTATTTTAGTGGCTTATTTTAGCATGGACAGAAAACGCCGATGTTTAAATTACGGAAATAAAAGAGTGTCTGCATTCGTTGGATGACAGCAGAGGAAGTGTTTGAGAGAAGCGCTTTGAATTGAAAACCCCCCAAAGTGGCGTATTTATTTTCTAATGACAGCATTCAAAGTGGCTTGCAGAGGATGCTTTGTGTATGGATAGACCTTACAGCAAATTGCTTGATATATTTATTGTTAAATCAACTCAACTCTGA
The DNA here is from genome assembly GCA_001685075.1 of Bramus lutescens. Taxonomy (NCBI): domain Eukaryota; kingdom Metazoa; phylum Chordata; class Mammalia; order Rodentia; family Cricetidae; genus Bramus; species Bramus lutescens. Next base: position 2,274 of record LOEQ01008152.1, read on the forward strand.
CAAAGAGCTTGCTTCTTGTCGAGCTCGGCATGCCTGCGATTCTATCATAAGCCACCAGAAGACATCTGTCAGCCATTGACGAAAGGAGACGGAAGGACGTGTCCTTTCCTCCCTGCCTCCGTAAGGGAAGAGATGGAGGAAGTTCTGACGACTAGGACTGAGAGATGCTTCAACCATCGAGTGTGTGGGACAGTCATACTTTGAGTGTGGAAGACTGGTCTTGTGACTTTAATATTGCCATAGTTGAAGGCGAAAATGTTGAGAAGAGACTTATCTGCAGAATTTCTTTGTTTGGGCTGCTGTTTTGGCTTTAAAATGCCAGGTGCAAAGGATGTGGCTTCGTTGGAAGAGGGCTTGCTTAGCATGCACAAAATACTGGGTGTGAGCCCTGGCATTTGGGAGGTGGGGCCAGAACGATAAAAAGTTCAAGGTCATTCATCCTTGCATAAAACAGAAGGTTTGAGGCCAGCTGAGACTTCTTGAGACCTTGTCTCTAAGTAATTAAGTAAATAAATGAACCTACGTTGTGAATTGTGAATGTGTGATTTCTTCATAGCCTCCCAATCTGTAAAGCCTAAAGGAGACACAGCTTTTCTGTAATGTTTGTGTTGGGTTCCATGAATATCTACTCAGTAGCCTGTCTCTCTTTTGCCTCTCAGCTGGTGGGCAAAAGGAACACTGAGAAAACTTTATGGGTGAATGCTTTAGTTTAATATTTACCAAAGGATCCCTGCATACACCAAAACTGAAAAACATAAAAATGAAAAAAGAAAAAGAATAGATGGGTGAGGTGAGTTTGCTCTCATTGCTGCTACTGTTTTATTTTAAATATTATCATTCTGAATCAAACCAGATTTATTAGTTTATCTTGTCTTTAGCCACTCAGGGTTAACGTTCATGTCTTGTGTCCTTTAAGAATTGTGTTTGAAAGTGCCTTCTCCAAATTTACACCCCATAATCAAGCTAATAAAATGTAGATAAGCAAGCAAATAAAAAAAATAAGAACCATTTTAGGAGTTTCCTAGACACCAAAAAACCTTAGGAAATACAGGATGCAAAACTTCGATATGTATGGCGTTCTACAGATTTTTATATGTGGTGATAACTGTCCTGTTATCAAGAGTCTGACACAAGAGTTGGGTGTGATGACTCTCATTCAGAATCCTAGAACTTGGAGATTGACATAAAGTTAGAGGCCAGGCTGAAACAGTATAATGATGATGATGATGATGATGATGATGATGATGATGACAAATAGAAACAAGCCAACATAAAATGGTTGACCAGGGAACAAAAGGAGAACTCAGCTCCCATTTACTATGACCAGTATCCTCATCCTGATCAGGGGTCAGCAATGATTTACAGTCTTTCAGAGAGACATATATGGTCTCCTCTCTTTAAAGAATGCAACTTTTTAATACAAAGGTATCAGAGAGCCATTTCCTTTGCTGGGAATCCTGGAGTGCACTTGGATGGATGAGCAGAAGGCCTGGAGCTGTCTCACACCCTCCTGTGGCTGCCTCTAAGCTTATACCAAGTGTGCCTGCTCTCACGTGGGTTGCCAACTAACTCCTGTGGTAGGACACATGTCACAGCCTTGGTATGACTGGTTAGGATGGCAACGCACCTGCAGATACCCAGCTTTACCGGTAGCAGCGGATTCCTGATGTTCTCTCCTGCTTGCCTAAGACCCAGCTCACCCATGTGCCTTTGTAAAAAAGTATCCTGCTTACAGGATGCTCACACACAGTGATAAACACTAGGCTGTTGCTGACAGTCAAAACTGACATCATCAACACAATGCAGAAGTCGGGATTCCTACAGCTCATTCAGATTCCAATCAGACCACCCGGAGAAGTTGGATGGCTTACTAATCCAAGATCAATAAAATAAAGATCTAAGACCAAAGTGAAACACACATAACTGTGGCTGACATCACATTTCAAATGAGGCTCGTTATAAAAGCCTTCTTCCCCCTTCCACTGTCTTTATCGCCTCCTCTGACAGGTTACACTGTAAAATGTGAACCACACTTTGTTCAAATGGACCCCTCTACTACTGAATCCTTCAGAGTTCATTGAAAAGATCCTTGTGAAAGTTTCTAAGACACACGATGAGACAAACAATTATTAGCAACAACGCCTGGAAATGTAACGACATACATTGATCAGCCTGAGTTAAAACAACTCAGAGTAAGAGTTTTATATGTATTGAATGCCTTTTCTATCTAAGTATACTTTTCTTAGCTATAGGTATTCATGATATATAATGAGTCTGAATCTCACCAGCATGTAATCAGGTAAATAAAATCTGTAACCATGACCTTACCAGCTATGTTACTTTTAAAGGCAAATAAAATTTAATTAGACATGACAAGGCCATTAAGGAACTAGAGCATTTTGCATGTGAAATTGGTTATCTGCAGCCTCCCTCTAGGACACTGGCTTGGCTCCCGTTTCATGGTTTAGGGGATTTCAGCCCTACAGGTCGCATGGTCGGGATCACTGAAAACATGAGCTCAGAACCTGGTATAATCTCTGAAGCAGGCAATGGAGGAGAGACTGGGAAGAGGTGAAGGTTTTGCGTTTCTGACCTTGGAAGCTGAGATGAAAAGAAATGGGACATTTTCATCAAGAGAAAAAGCTAACTGTTGAGACCTGCTGCATACACTTCTCACTTGCTAACCACAAAGAAGTCTTTCTAGATGGGTCAGTCCTGCTGGCTATGTCTGTGTCTATGTTTGTATCAACAAACGGTCACAAACAATACAGCTAAGCAGACATCTATGGTGGCATCTACGCTTCAGTATGAGAGAAGACTAGTAAGGAAAACCAGTCCCTAGCTTGTCTGCCCCCTGGCAGCATGCACATCAACATAGCACTGCACAGCACAGCACAGCACAGCACAGAAGATTAGCTCAGGGAATAAAGAAGAGAAAAAGAGCAAAATAAACACACCAACACATTCCTACAGCCCCACACTGGGCTTCTAACCAACTTCAACTCCAATGTGGACTATATCCTTATAGATGATAGCAGGGTTGTCCTATAATGAGCGACAAACAAGTTACATCACACTCGTAGTAGTACTATGGAGTACCATTTCGTGCATCCTTTTACTCCTTATATGGGCACCAGTTATTAAGGCTGGCTCCCTTCTAATAATTCATAAGTAAAATTGTCTCTTATCTTTACTAAAAAAAATTTCATACAAATTATTCTGATTACCATTTCCCCTCTCCCAACTCCTTCTAGATCATGTCCACTTCCCTACCCACCCAGCTATAAGTACTTTCTCTCTCTTTAGAAAACAAACAAAAAACAAATTGGAATTTTAAAAAAGAAACAAAAGCAAGCCACACCCATAAACAAAAACATAAAAACACAAAATTGGAAACCATAATTAATATTTAAGCAAAAGGCCAGTAGGACAAAACCAAAACCAACCCAACAGAAACACCCAAATGAAGCAATATGAGACAAAAAGTCTACAGAACCACTGCTGAGTTAATTTTGTGTTAGCCCTCTACTGCTGGGCACAGGGTTTAGATCTAAGAGGCAAAGAGGATGGATGACTGCAAGGAAACAGTGTCTCCCAACAACAGGACGATGCACGTATGAGCGCAGCAAGAACACAACCCGCACTGGCTCAGGTCAGATGGGGTTACAGAATGATGAGGGGGAAGTGCCATGGACTCCTACCCATCACCAAGGAGCCATCTCCACTGATATCCACTGCGAAGGTGAAATCACGTTTTTCCGGTTCCTTTCTTGCTGAACTCTCTTCAGCTCTCCCTCCACAGGTGGAACATGGCAGCGACAAGAACAGTCATTTGGTTGAACCAGACCAGATCCCGTTCCAGCAGGAGACCCACTCTGCATGTGGTACGTCGGAACAGATATTGCCAGAGATTAATTATTTTAAATGATCTTTTTCTTTTAATGCATCTGTTACTCGATTAGAGACTTTTAACAGGAGGAAAAATGTGGAGGCAGGGCATGGTTAGGAAGGATCCTTTGGAAGTAGGGAATCTGATGGCTGGTGTGGGCAGAGGTTGAGATACAGTCTAGAAGGCAGGTTATAGTTTCTTTTGCTTTATCTAGTAACTATGGTTTTCCAAAACATGTACTAACTTATAACATATACAAGAACCTACATTATGTGCCAGAACCGATGAGCAGCTGGCCTCAGAAAATGATTCAAAGGGTAAGTAGCCCTTTGAGAAAGAAGTAATACTAATAATACTAAGTAAGGAAGAATCCTTTATATTCACTCCGTGTAGTATGCAGCTTTCCCGTGAGCTATTCACACCCCCCAATAAATAACCTTCCTCATATGTCGAGAATTCAAGATGAATTGTATTTTTGACACCTTGAGGTTCCATCCAGAGGAGTCCCTGAATTAGATCTGAGGAGTTCCCACACTGTTGAGTGTCAAGGAGTGGAAGGAAATGAGTGTTAATGCCAGCAAGAAGGTGGTTAGGTTATGTACATTTAAGTAGCATGAGAATTATTCTAAAAATAAAGATGGCAGCTAATAAAAAGGAGGCTGGATGTAAGTGCTTTTCTGAACCAGATATGAACTGAGTTTTAGAAATATTGAAAATGATGCAAGCAGCTGATATACATTCAAACAGGATTCATCTAAGTTGATTAAATATTAAGTATGATAGCCCTCAAAATAATTATCTCAACTTATTGCCTAATTTTAGCAGAAGTGATCATATTCAAACTTAGCTAATTATAGCTTCAGGAGAGAAAAACATATGGAAGATCTTTTCTTTTTGGTTAGAATTGATATCTATCAAGAACCAAGCATTCTCCCAAGATAAAAATTTCATAAAACAATAGCCTGCCCTAGGAGAATGAGTTAGTATTTCCATAATAAAAAATTGATTTCAAGAATGAAGTCTGACTTGAGCACACTGGGAAAGTGTATTGAGTACAACAGCCTAATGACGGATTTCAGAATCACATTTTTTTTTCACTCTTGGCTTAGCAAACTGATTTGCACACTGCCAAAATGGGGGAACGGCTTCAGTTAAGGCTACTTAAGAGAGGAATGTGCGACTTCTCATCATTGGCATGACACAGTGGCCTTACTTTTTTAAGAACACTCATGTCTGTTATTGTCACTTTGGTTTTGCATTGTCCTGAGGGGTCCAGAAAGGACACACAATTTCCAGCTTACGTATAAGACAAATGCAGTTCAAGAAGGGAAATGTGTGGGCAGCTTGTCTCTTGAATTTTGGTACCTGCAAGTGTCACGTGGAGGAACTTTCCCATGCGCTATGACCCTCCTCAGCCCTTCTCTCAAGCTCCTTCACAGGAGAGACCTCTCAGTGGCTGGGACCGTTTTTGACCATTATTTATTCAGTCGGGGATTCCATAGACACTCATCGGAGTGCCAACTCGTGGCTGGTATGCTGGACGTCCCTTTCTGACACTGTTGTAAACTGATGCTGGGCAAAATCAAACAACCCGATGTCTCCTGGCCAACTAATCCACAACTGGGATGCACCCTTAGAATGCACAATGTAAGCATAATGAGTGCTTTGACCTCTGAGAATTGTATTCATGCTTTTCCTCCCACTCCAGCCATCCACCTCCAAGAAAAGTCTTGGGAATATAACTACTACAAGACGTTGCTAAACCGGGTTCATGTAGTCTGACTGTGGAAACTGTTGTACTCGATCTCTAAGGCATTGTCTCAAGATAGTAGCATGTTTCCTTCACGTTAGAAAAGCAAACGTCCTACACAATCTAATACATAAAAAGGCAGGTCCTTGGCTAAATAAGCTCAACCCAGGCATCTCCAAACTTGTGTGTGTAGAGAAAACATGCAACACTTCTTGATAATTATGATTCTAGGGATCCCCTGCTGTTTCTGCTACTCACTCTTAGGTTTATACAGCAATTTCTATGCATTCCTGGATCTTTACAACCAAACACGTTTAAATTTCACAGCAATGCGAGTTAATATCAATAAAAATAAGAATGTATGGAATCCCCCTGACTGTGAAAACAAGATGGCAGACTATGAACTCTGTGAGATAAAATAACACATGGCCTGATGACATATTCCCACGGGCACAATAGTGGCATGAAGGTATGAGAGTCAGCCACTTTCTCATCTGGTTTAAAGCCAGTTCCTCAAGATGGATCTTATGTCTGACACCATTAACTGGGCCAAACTTCATGCCTGGCCAGGTCCTAGGTCCTAGGTGAGGACCTTCTTCTAAATGGACACAGATATAAATGTCCCCTCAAGTTTTATCTTTATATTAATGGAGTAGTGCATTCCTCGATCCTCAGCAGAGAAGACTCTCTTTGTAGTAGATGGGGATTAATGTAGAAACCCACAATTGGTCAATATGCAGAATAAGAGCTTAGGGATGCTCTCCTGTNTCCTGTCATGGGATATCTACATCATACCTCTCTCTCCAAGGCTCGGGGACTACTGTGAGGGGGCACTACTGTAAAACCCAGAGGTTAGTGAATATCTACAGCAAAAGGGCATTTGCTGGACTTGTCAGGGCCATTGCACATATGAAATCATAGTGAGTATGAAAGCATACACAAGCCCCCTGTGAGATCAAGTAAGACATGGGAGGTGGTCATGAAGTCTCACTATTGCTACGTGGTGGTCGCATGAAGAGGGCTAGTTTTCTTCAGAGATGTAAGCCCTGAGAGATTACTAACGCTCCAGCAGACAGTCCTATACCCATGTGCAAATGAACTCAGTGGGTTTTAAAGAGCACATACAATTGGAAAGGATAAACAGTGGGAAGATATGGTAGAATTTGGGGGGCAGGGGAGAACAGAAGTATATTTGATCCAAGCACATTAGATGAACATGTGAAATTTTCAGACATCAACAAGATGGCAGAGGAAATGTATGCTTATATTGGCTTATGGGAGCATCTAGGCATCCTTATTCCTAAATGCACCTGCCTTTTCTGGACTTCACATATGCACCCTTCCTCTGACTCTACACACTCATGCCTTGCTCAGAGAGATGAAGATGTATAAGGAAGATATGGTATATCCTTAAACATTCATCCTCTTCCTAGCCAATTAGGTAGTCAACGAAGATTCCCAACGCCATTACTCAAAGGCAGGAAGTTTTCTGTGTTAAATTCATTTAAGTTTTTGTTGTCTTAAAATCAAACAGCTTTTTTTTCTATTTTGGTGCCTACCAACAAGCTAACTACCAGTCTCCAGAAGTCAGCCCTAATTTTCTTTCTGCTCATACTACGTGCTGTCAGCACAGAGGGTCTTATGAGATGTCCTGTAATTGGTTCCCAGTGCATGATTCTGTTGTTTCAGCCTGTGAAGAGTTTCTGTAGAGCAGAGGTCATCTGATGAGGGATGTCTTTCTATATATGTATTGCTTTTATTGGTTAATGAATAAAGCTGTTTTGGTCAGCTTTTACTTAGCAGAGTAAAGCTAAGTGGGAAATCAGAACACAGATAGAGAGAGTAGGCGGAGTTGAGGAGACACCATGTAGCCAACAAAGGAGAAAGAGGTTTGAACATTACCAGCAAGTCAGGAGCCTCATGGTAAAATATAAACCGATAGAAATGGGTTAACTTATAGTTAGAGCTAGCCGGTAAGAAGTCTAAGCCATTGGCCAAACCATTATATTTAATATATTAGCCTCTGAGCAATTATTTTGTAAGCAGCTGCAGGAACTAGCAAGCTGGAAAGAAATTGGTCCAGGGACCAGCAGCATAAAGAAAACTTCCAGCCACAGTGGGCCTCAGGAGACAGGCATTCTGATGAGGTGGTGTGGGGTCATATTGGGGGTGGTGGTGCTGACTGGACAGTTGCTAGATCTCTTTTTTGAAAACAAGATGGATCATAAATTACAGGCCACCAGACCCAAACATGCCTCCAGATCATTTGAAACACCTGTTTCTCCATACCCTTCAGGGATAATCCCCTATCCTGGTATGGTGGTTTGAAAAAAATGGCCACCAAAGGGAGGAGCACTATTAGGAGGTATGACCTTGTTGGAGTAGGTGAGGCTTTGTTGGAGGCTTTGTTGGAGGAAGTGTGTCACTGTGGAGATGGGCTTAGAGGTCTCAGATATGCTCAAGCCATGCCCAGTCAGGCACACCACTTCCTCTTCCCTGTGCAAGATGCAGAACTCCCAGCTGCCTCCCCAGCGCCATGCTTGCCTGCATGCTGCCATGTCCCACCATGATGATAATGGACTGAACTGTCAGTTACCCGATGAAAGAAGTGCTGTGGTCACGGTGTCTCTTCACAGCAATAGAAACCCTAATTAAGACATATGGTTTGAGGGTTTGGGTTCAGCCTCTTCTAACCAAAGCAACAGTTTTATTTGAATTTGCCTTTCTGTTTCTGTGATAAAACACTCTAGCCCAAACAACTCTTGTAGGATAGAATTTATTTCCTCTATGATTCCAGGTCACAGTTCACTGTTGAGGAAAGTCAGGGCATGAGTCCAAGTTAGCAGCTTGAAGCAGAAGCCATAGAAGAATGCAGCTTACTAATCCTTCATTTGCTCGTACTCTGCTGGCCTTCGTATAGTGCCCAAGCCCATCTTCCTAGGGATGGTGCTGCCTACAATAGGCTGTGCCTTTCCACATCAGTCGTTAACCATCAGTCTCTCACAGACATCGGCACGGGCCAATCTGTTCAGGGCAATTCCTCAATTGAGACTCCCTCAAATAACTTTGGGCTGTCTCAAGTTGACAGCTAAAT